>CAXIVM010001547.1:0-45000 GCA_964035705.1 Porites rus | reverse complement strand
GTTGTGAGCTAAAGATCCAGGGGGAGGTAGGTAGTCTACCGTATAAGGTTGCTACCCGGAGTTTTTCGTCCGGGATCATATGCAGCCAGGGTGGCCATTTCATGGCCGGACAGATGGCAAAAGCCGCTTGAGAGCTTTGGCCTCCAGGAAGCTCAACCTCGGGGAGTGTGCATCCCGAGGGCCATCCTGGCGCAGCCAGGGGCGCTCCCCTTTCCATACCAAGTGAGCGCAGACCCAACCAAGACAAGAGGATTAAACCAACCATAGGAATGACGTGGAGACCGAAACCATTCATTTCCCCCAAGAGAGAACAGATAACCCGTTCACCCCGAGGGGACGTGGAATACGGAACCCATTCATTTCATTCCAGGGAGGTCGTCACCCAAGTCAAGGAAGGGACCTTCACAAGGTGCCCCTGAGGGTTCCCGGACTCCTGCCAGTAAGGAGTGGTTCAACCTCAAGGAGAGGTCAAACTAGGTCACCTTTCAGTGACCCCGGTCCGCACAGAGCACAGCTCGGATCACCCGCAGATGACCCTCACTGTGGCCAGACTGTACATTGAGCCCACTCTCAAAGGAGAGAGTGGACCGGTCGGTGACCCAGTCGTTAGCGATCCCATGCACCCCAATGGGGTACACCTGTCTCACGACAGGACCCTAACACTGTTAGGGAGGAACCGACGGTCTTGTCCACCGTGAGCTTGGCTACCCACGATGAATTTTGACCGTTAGCCAACGGGTTGCCCCGTTGACCCCTCCTCGAGACGAGTCCCCAAGTCTCTAAGAGGTTCACCGACCTTGCCTGTTCCCCCGGATCATCTTCGGTCGCGGCCGACCTAGACCCAAGGTGAGGTGAGACCCGTCGGTCCCGTACCACGTGTGTACCGATCGAGACCACCAAGTCACCAAGGATGTCCCGCACGATCACCCAACATCAATCCGCAAAGAAAGATGAGGGTGTGACCTGTGGGGCCACCCAACAGGTCAACACACGCCGACTAGGGAGTACCAAGGTACCGTGTTCATTCACGGTTCGTTAGGGACGGGGGCCTTTAGCAGCAACTCCCCTGCGCTATATGCGGAGTTTAACGTCCCCCCGGACCCTCTCGGGTCCACCTCTCCCTGTTGAAGACACGCCTCTGACGGACCCCAATCCGTCCGGGCTCAATTAGGCATCCATCCGAGAAGATCACTTGATTGCCTCTAGGCCACGTTTCGTCCAGTGGCGCCATGCCTCGCAAGGAAGGAGCCCAAGAACAACCTCACTGTAAGCAAGAGCTGGAACGGGCACCGAAGGCCTGTCGTGCCTTCCAGAAGATGTGGCCCACATTGCAGGCTGGAAATTTCAGGCTTGTCAAATGCGACAGTGGCTAGGATGAGGTGTAAGCGCCTTACCTTGGTGATGCTCTGCTGGACATACCGGTAGGGGTCTCTCATCACAGGTGTCAATGCTTTGAACGCCATGCAGGAGAGCAGCCAGTGGCTGCAATGCCTCCGACATTCCTTGCATGTTCAAAAGGGCAGGCAAGGATGGTTCGGAAATCCAAGTTGCAGGTGCCACAGTCCAACACTGCACCAGCAACTTCTCCAGGTCTTCACGCGACAGGTTCTTAGCTGCCTCGATCCCAACGTCGCACAGAAGTCTCAGTCATTTGATCGCGGTTGCTTCGCAAACATCAAAGCAACTCTGCAGGAGACTCTTCAACATTGATGGGTTCAGAAAAACATTGAATCCGCCGAGCACGGGCTTGTCTATGGCCATGCAGTTGATGACATGCCCACCTCTTTGCTGATAAGCAGATCAACATTTTCCACATGTGTGTTGAGCATGGAATGGGTCTGCCCTTTTTTGGTCCCAGACTAGCCCCGCTGTAACGATGACAACTTGGCAGCCTGGAATGTAAGAGGCAGCTTCGCCGGCACGCAGGTCGTAGCTTGTGCAGGCAGTGTTTGCTTCTGCCTCCTCTCTGCCAACCGGCCGAATGAAATATCTCCGGTGATCCGGTTTTTGCTCAAAGGCAGCAAGTAGCTTGGTAATGGCCCTACCCGCTGAGTTCTCTTTGTGCACGACTGCAATTTTGAGATGGGTGGTGAGAGCGAGCCAGGCGAGCAAGAAAGTGAGAGATCTCGTCTTGCCTGCCCCAAAAACTCCTGCTACTGCAAGGTGGATCTGCCAGACCGGAGAGCCAGCGCTAGGCTGGCTGCCAATAAGACGTCATGTCTTGCCGCAGTGCCCAGCTTCGCGAAATCAGAGGCCTGAGGACAGTACACAAGTGTACCGCCCGTTGTCAGCAATTGGAACAGGGCATGCAAACTCTGTAACATAGCTATTGTGCATTCCAGATTGTGTGGAATGGGCACATGGCCAGGGATGCCCAACACAGTAGGCTTATGCTCGGCTGCCAAGGTAGCCATTTGCAACAAATGGTCAGCAGTGACGGTGTCTCCTGCCTCAGCAAACGCCAAGACTCGAAACTTCGTTGCTCTAGACTCCAAAGTGAGTAGACTAGGAGGAAACTCCCATTTGACTGGGCACGCCAGTCCAGTCTCGGCTGTGGCAGGCGGGGGGGCAAAGTCCGCTGGGAAGGGCACCAAGGCGACGTCCCAATGGCGCGGACTGCTGTCACGAATGCCAGCAGAAGAGCTAGGACCGAGTAACATGCATCATTTTCCAGCAATACCAGGCGGTAGGCCTTGCCTACCTGACAGCCCATATGTACTGCATTGGAAGAATTTGTTGCAAGCTGTTCGAAGTCTTGGCTCTGCTGGTGTGCAGGGCAGAAGGTAGCTGCTTGTTGGAGAGGGAACAGATGTCAGAAGAGAGGCGGCGCCGATATGAACAGAGGCGTCGAATTTTGGGGGCAACACTTGCTGCATTAGAGTTGGATTGCAGTGCAACAGTACGACAAAGGGCACATGAATTCTGCTTTACAATGACAGACCTCTCTCCTCGTGATGATTCACCGGATTTTCTGGGAGAAGGAGAAAAAACCCTACCAGTCGACACAGCGCTAGCAGGTGATGTGGTTGGTGGTGAAGACAGAGGATATTTTGATCCTAGCAACATTCCATGGAGGAACTATGGAACTGCAAGGGGTGCGAGAGATGGTTCCAATGAAGAGGATGGAGGAACTTCTGAAGAAGATCAGGAGAGCTTCGAGTCAGAAGGCTCGATATTTGAACTCTGGACTTGATGAAGTGTCCGATCATGAGATGTGGATGTCACTCCATCATTGGAGTAGCGAAAGTGAACATGAAGGAGATGAGACAACAAACAATGGTGCAACAGGATCAGCAGAAGCAGGGAGAACAACAACAACAGAGACGACACATGGTGATGGTGGAGAACCTGAGAATGAACCAAGAATGAATGTTGAGTGAATTTTGCATGACAACAAATGGAGGTGCGTGCACCAGCTGAACCACGCATCTTCATATGATAGCACTACGATGCATTGAACTGGAATGACAATAGTTTGGTGCAGATGAATTAGCAATGGTCTTTTGTGGCAATAGCATTGAAACAATGCCGGAACGGTCCGTACATCATTTGTACGTAGATGAGTTGAACCTGCTAGGTGGCCTTTTCCCGTGACCACTTAGATGAAGTGGAACCTAGCAGAAAAAAAGTGCGACTAAAACGTCGAACTTTTAGGCGGCGTGTGAAACATTTAGCACCTACTAGGTAACCTGATGTACAGTCATGAGGTGCACTGTTCACTAGTTGAAAACTACTCCGCTGGAGCGCGTGGGCTCAAAAGGTGCGCTATCAAACAACTCTACAGATCAAGAAGTGTACCAAGAAAGGTGGAGACTTGATTTGTCACATCAAGCTCCAAGCCGAGGTGTTAACCTTTTACACCCTAGAGTACACGTATAGATGACACATTGTATAGTGCAGAGATTCGGTGTCAGTTGAATGTGTAGTATCCGTTCATATCAGTGCAACTGCCACAGCGCTCGGGTTCAAAAGCAAGTTGCTGCCTAACATTTCATTAGCGATGCAAGGCCAACTTCAACGCCCGACGGAAAAGTAACTGGTGTTGGAGAGGAACTTCTAGAAGTCTAGAGAATGGAATGTGGGGAATGAAATGGGCAGGAAATGCTGAGAAGGCAAATGACTGTTACAAGATATGGATTCTGGAGTCAGAATCCACGTTCTTGTTTCTTTTTGAACTGCTGACCAAGCCGTGACTCTACTTTTCCTTACTGGCAGACTTGAGCGGCCGCCGTCATTTCGACCTGTCGTCGTTTCACTACCTCGTGGATTGGGCCCTTGGCCTCCTAACGACTAAAGATGATCAGATCTCTGTACATGTTTTTCCTAGGTTGGCGTGTGGCCAGCGCAGTCAAGTCCGTACGCATTTCTATAAGTGTGTCGGGCTTCATGCCAGCCCAGGGCCCGACGAGTGCCCCCTTCGGACCCGTCGAACGGTTTCTTTTCTATCTTCCCCCTGCCCGGGAACGCGTGCCGACTTGCCGGATTATTGAATCCAAGTAAGCAGCTTACGAGAAAACCATTAGGTGAGCAGAGCGGTCAAAGCTTTTGTATGGTCCATTGGGAGCTGTCCCCACCTTAGGTGCACACACAGCGCGTACATTCCAAACCAGGCAGGTCCCTCTAGCTCTTTCAAAAGAGGTTTGGTTTCATTGGTTCCTGACCCCTCCAATTGTTTTCCTTTTCATCCTTGCCCCCTCACACACATCTTCTTTCCTCTCTTGCTTGGCCGCTGTCTAGGCTTTGTGAAGGTCTGCGTGTTTTGCTTCAGGCCTTGTCCAGGTCTGTTTGTCCATGCCCGGGCTTTGTCCGGTGCCGTGGACCCTTTCTTCTCCGCCTTGTCCGGGTTTGTTTTCTTGTGGGTATGACTGCAACAGTGATGCAGCGTCCCGTGTTATGACGTCCCCGATTTTTTTCAGGACATATATCCTAAAGCAAACCTGCTTAATTTTTTGGGGGTCAGTGCTGGTATTGTTTTCACTGAAAAACCATACGCAAATGAAACATGGACAAACACCTTCTATACATTTGCCTGGATGGTGATGCTGCTCACAGACAAAAAATGTCGTGGTGCTAAAAATCCATGCTTGTTGTCCTACCAGTTCAATTGCCACAGAAACATGCTCTCGCCATTTTAAATTGGAAACATATCCTGTCAATTATTTTGCATGGGGAGTCTTCAGGTTCAAGCATGAACCAATGAAAACGTGCAGAATTGCCGGAGCTGTTTGACAGCTCCGCAGTAAGATCCTCAGTTGAAAAGAAAACACATGATGTAAAACATTCATGACACAGTTGCCAAAGTTTGACACTGCCGTAATTTGCCAGGTGCTGCCAATTGCTGCTTGCGCCGGCCTGCCTGGCGCTGAGCAAACAGCGGCCAGAGTGATGTGCAGTTCAATCCGGCTCAACAAGTGCAACGGCTGAGGAAGGCCAAGGAACCGTTTGAAACATCTCCAACGTGCTTGTTTAACCTTCGAGTCATTTGAACGAAATGTGTTGGGAAAGTACCACACATCCTTTGCTCAAACAAGGCATCAAGCAGCACTGAGGACGATGGCCTTAGCAGGGACTTCCACAACTTGTCCAAGCGCTGCAGGCAACGGAAAAAAATAGTTGGCCCGGTTTGATTGGTGGCAGGTGGCCTGTGCTGGAAACCTGAACCGCCCCAATAGATGTTCGATCCCCCCGCCTGTTCCAAACAGTGAACCACGTCCCTCACCCACAGCGCCGACAGTCAGGCAACTCCTCTTCATTGCGGACATGGCATGTTTCTCAGAGCTATGGCAGAAAGGTCCTGAAGTCTACAGCGGTAAACGGTTGAATCCAATCTCAGGCGCTCGGGACGCCTGCCTGCGGGTTCTTCTGCAGCGTCACTACGAGGTGCAAGACCCCTTTCTGCCAAGTCACCAACGTGGCACCACATTTGATTTCTTTAGGTGAAGCTGGTCTTGTGGACACATCGGCAGGGTCTCCAGGACATGGGCGGACGTTGGAAGCAGTAGATGCCTGCAGGTGGTAGCATTGTCTCTGAAGACAGCAGCAGATCTATGTTGATCTGAAAGTTTTACAGCCCTGGACGGCACACTAGAAATTATTCACCTTTGCTCCATGGGTTGTGATTCTGTACTGCAAGAAACATTTGAAGTGAATTGAACTATCAACGGAGCCCTTTCAGAATGTATGTATATATATATATATTTATTTATTTATGTATATATCGAGTTGAGCTTGCCTGTGGGTTGGGGACACGTAGCCAGTGGTGTTCGGCATCGTGCCGAGGCTTCAACACGTGGTCTTCGAGCCGCACATCTCCCAGTTTGCCGTTCGCTTCAATAGACCTGACTGTCATGGTGTTGCTTAGGTACGGCTCTCAAGGATCAATCCCACATTTCCGCAGATGGAACGCTTGGATGCGCCTTGCCCCGCTTACTTGAGAGAGACTGATTGTCTTCATTCTTGGTCAATGGCCTTTCTCTTGAGCTTTAGCATACTCCGAGGAGGCCAGGAATTCCTGCGATTCGGGAGTCGAGGCGCGAGGTGTTTCGATGTCCCCGTCGAGGGCAACATCTCGTCTCAGGACCCGGAGACAGCACCTTCGATGCTGATCCAGGCAGGAGCCACAGAATGTGGCGGTCTTTGCGGATGGTTTTCGTAGCCAATGACCACAGAATTTGCCTTTTGATTTGCTTGCAGATTGGGAGAGCTTTGCTCAAGCCAATGACCACTGGCAAGTACAATTTGTTTTGATACAACGATACAAGTGTCTTGTTCTTTTATCAACAGGTGTCCTGGAGGCCTTGTTTGAACAGGAATTTACTGTATTGTTTTGGTTTGAGACAGCACACTTGAAGAGAGTGACTGAAAGAAGGTACTAGAGCAGCGGCAACACATTTGTAGCATGGAAATACCCATGACGAATTTCCGGCGGGCTGTGTCAGAAGGAGGTGCTGCACAGAATCATTGCTGCGTAGTACAGTGACTCCTCTGGAGACAGCTGAAGCTACGGTTGTTCTTGATTTCAGTGTCTCCTTTCGCCTTCATTTCTGCTTGTGCTTGTTGTGCTCGGGCAGTGCTGTTTTGATGTTTGCATGGGGTACTCAGGTCTGAATCAACCGAAGAGCCCTCTCAATGGAGGCAACATGCAGTGTTGGAGCTGCAGAAGCACCGCAGAGGCGTTCAGAAGTGACATGTGCTCACCAGTGTTGCAGTTTTCGGCAGATGGCCTGTTGTGGGAGCGCCTTGAGTGCTGGTTTTTGGTTTTCCTTTACCTTCAGTGCATCAGGAGACAACATCGAACGGGTGATGACTTCCGTCTCGTCTCGGTGGTTTTGCTGCTTGGCCAGGCAATCTTCTTGGCAACGACTCCGCCATCACAGTTGAGTCGGGATCCAGCCGGTCATTGGCCTTGGATGCCACTGGTCCTCACACAGCAATGTTTTCTTGTCTTTTTGCGGGAAGGGGACCACTATAGGTCGCATGAAGACGGTAGGTAGTGCGACGTCTCGTGTGTGTCATTCTCACATGACCACATTGCCAACCAAGTTTGAACACCTGAAATTCGCCAGGCCGTGGGCAATCCGGATTCGACTCAAGATGCATTATGGCCATCAATGCCTACGGTAGAAATGCATGGCGAGGCCGTAAAGCGAAGAAAGCATTCTTTTCGCGAGTAAACACTCAGCCAGTCCAGCACAGCCTGCATCCGTGTTTCAACACAGCGGTCTTCGTGACCTTCGGTGTTTCAATGAAGGAGATCCACCATCCTTCCACCGAATTGTCGTCTTCTTCCATCAGATTCTCAATTTATTTTCAAAGATCAACTTGAGCTTATGTCAAAATGGTTGGATTAGTGGTGCTCCGGAAGCAGGTATGTGCTTCTGAAAGCTTTGCCTGTTCACCGCTGCAACATGCAGCCAGGAAATCTCTCATGAGCAAGAAGCAGGCGAGCAAACCAGCTGCTGCAACCGTGCCTGGCGTCCTGACTATCAGAGTTGGAAATTCATTTGCTTTCGAATGTTTGCACAGCCTTTGCTAGGTGCAAATTACACTCCATTATGATTGATGTTCTCCTGACCTAGGTGGCTATTGCAGGGCTGGTTGTTGGCAATTATGGTGGGTATTTGCTCATCTCTTTCTGGAGCTGGCTTGGATGTGGGAGTGCAAGGCAGCGTTTTTGGCATTAACCCGGAGATTCATGAGAAGAGGGCCCTCTACCCACTTGACTCCGCACGAAGTCAGATCGCTCCTCAGTCCCCCTTGCGAGGACTCTCATCGGTGCGCTTCGGTGTGTGCAGCCCTCCGTGGATTCCCTTCCGACATTGCCCAGAGGAGAGAGGTCGGTTTTGGTGACGCTTGTAACACTCCTGAAGATCTTGGCATGGTCTGAAACGTTACTACCCATGAACCACATGGGTTCCTGGTTGTTTCCCCTCATTTGAGACATGAGATGCTTGGGGCGCCTTTTTGTTCTTCTTGCAGGATTCATGGATCTACTGGGGCCATGGCATGACAGGGTCAAAGCCTTATGTGGCAAGGTATCAAAAGCCAGTATGTGGACACGTATGGCACATCCTTCTTCTTGACCCGCTTCTTTCCCTCTGCAATCATCAAGAGTTGTTTGTTTCTAAGGCCGGTTTCTGCAAGAATTGCCAGTCTATTGAGACAACCAAGGTATGCATTCAATGTTGGCTTCGGTACGCTGTGGGCGTTTATCTCCGGGATGCTGGTGTATGCCTTTGCCCCTGCTGCAGCTGGATCGGGCATACCAGAAGTAAAAACAATATTGAACCCAGGCATCGGTTTGATCGGACAAAAGCACATTCCTTTGTTAAGTTTGGCAAGCATGCATGGGCCAAGCATGGGGTTTCTGTCGCGCTTACGACTTCACTGGTTCACAGAGACTGGTAATGGCCACTTCTTGTTATTTTTTTTCGATTTATAGCCTCCTGATGTTCCCAGTGGGATGTGGGTAGTATTCAGCAGCGTCGGTTTGCAATCTTGGTGATGAATCACGCAACCAACGAATTTGGATACAAGGATTGATTGCACTAGCGGTTTTCGCTAGCTTACAGCCAACATTCCAGCTTGTGGGTACAAGGAGGCAAGAGCTGCTGGTAATTGTTTTTCTCCGAAAAACGTATCCTGCTACGAACCCCAAAACCGCAGCTGCAACAGTAAGATCAGACTTGCCAGAGATCTCAGGGATCCTTAACAATCTTGGTTTCTGACGCGGAGCAACCGTTCCCACGGTCCGCTGGACAATTTTTGAACACACACACACACACTGAAACAATAACCAGTTCTTCCCTGTACCAACACCTCAGCTAGTAAGCTGCCCACCCCATTCTCAGACGATATGTTGTGTCAATGACCATCTCGTGGATGACTATGTTGAGAAACCGACAATGTTGTGGAGCCCACAAAAGTTTTATGGCAACGGTAAGAAAGCGAGGATGCTTCTTGCATGACTCTTCAACATGGTGTCCCAAAACACGGGATTCTTCAGCTCCTGAACAGTCACAAACAACCCATTCATCCATTTGTCCATCCTTCTTCTTGGGTTTCCCACTGGTGGGCATGGCAACGAAGGGCTGAATGTGCCTGGCAAACAATTGGTTCCTTGCGGCCCAGGAACGGATTCGTGATGGCAGATGTGGTCTCCTGGCGCACTTTGCTCATCAAAGTTCCAGGGCTCATGCTCTCTGTCGCAGCAGGCTGCGGGGTGAACCGCTATTTTCTCCACAACATGATTGCTTTCATTTGGTTTCTGACTAGACGAGCTCGACTTGCACCAGGCATGTCATTGGGCAAGGAAGGACCTCTTGTGCATGTCGCTGTGTGCTGGGCTCAACTGCTCTCACGGGCTTTTCCACAGCTTCTTGGTATGCAGCTTTTCCCCTGTCTCCACTGTCGTTGTGTCGCTTTTTGTAGACACTCTTCGAAAGGGTTTGTCTTCTTTTGGACAGTCGCTTTTTCCTTCTCACTTCCGTCATTGTCCAAGGTTTGCCAATGAAGCCAAACGTCGAGAGCTTTTCTCTGCTGCAGCAGCTGCTGGAGTAAGCACAGCGTTTGGAGCACCTTTGGGTGGCGTACTCTTTAGCTTGGAAGAAGCAACTCAGCACCAATGCCTGGTGCTGTGCATGCACAGATACCTGAAATGAAAGCCATGCAGAATACGCCGCACGCGAAGAAACGACGGAAGCATAAGGAAGCCATAGGAAGCCTTTCCTTTTAACAGGGGTCATGACTCATGACACCATTACACATAGGAAGTCCATGTCG
Source organism: Porites rus (assembly GCA_964035705.1). NCBI lineage: Eukaryota > Metazoa > Cnidaria > Anthozoa > Scleractinia > Poritidae > Porites > Porites rus. The sequence goes on along the minus strand of CAXIVM010001547.1, from coordinate 34,719 downwards.
GGCGGCATCACCTCACTTCAGACAACAAAACAATTTGCAGGCAGAAACTCTACAGTGTGAGCTCACATATATAAGTCTCCATATATATGTCTCGGTTCTTATATAGTCTTTTTATAAACAAGAGCAGTTTTTGCACTGAGTATTCAACGAACAAGCAATGGTTCAAGTGAGCTTAGAAGAGAAGGAATCCCAGCTTGCTTAGACACGCGCTTCCATTTCTCTCTTTGGAACAAACACTTTCCATTCTTGAAGTCCACACATGTTTTATTTGCGATTTGCACGCTGTTGGAGTAAAGATTACACATGTCATGCTGACGAGAATCAATTAAGTCTTCTTTGCTTTTAGACCGCAAAGCGTTGAAAAACCACGCAAAGGCTGTAAGTTCGGAGTTCGGAATAAAACGCGATCCAGGTATTCCAGAAGACCTGCGGAACCAAATGCGTCGTCGTGACATCGGCATTTTTAAGGTCAGCTCCTTTTTCCCTTCACGTACACTGATCAAGTCATTTACAGCAGCAATGGCAGCTGCGATTGTGCTCTCAGTGCTCAACACGACCACCAACAAAGGCGACCGGGAACGACTCTCGCGATCGGCGGACCGTGGACCGAAGCTCGTGAGGCCTGACGCTCTTCAGCGTTGAATACAGCACCGCCTGCCATCCGATCGAGCATTTGGCCAGGAATTCTGGAAGAAAGCAAGGGTTTTGCTTAGAAAGCAATCTATATAGTGTCTTTGTAATTGCACGTGTACTATGTTTTCCTGCACGTCTGAGGTACTTCATTTTTGCCGTTCTGGGCGTTGTGGGTGGCCTCATTGGAGCAGTCTTCAACTCCCTCAATGTCCGCTGGTCGGCCTTTCGCATGACGCCGGCCTTCCGGAAGCGTGTGCACCCCGTCTTGGAGGCTCCACCGTGTGTTCGCTCCACCGTGTTGCATGGTGAAACCGAAACCACATGGTCCACCAGTGGGATGCATGCCATCAGGTGACTTGTATTGCCTTGGTGACATTGCTCTCCTCGTTTCCACTGGCCATGACTCGGGTTCTAAGCTCTGATGCAATTCATGCACTTTTCGAAGCCTGTGATGCTGGCTCGGGCATCTTGGTGGAAGGTCTTGGAACAAGAGTTCCTTTAACCTGCTTTTCCTTAACGAAACGCCCTGCATACCTGCAACTTTGCAAGCAAAGACCGAGCATTTAGGCCATCAGCTGCGGGGGCATTTGAAGCTTTGCACCGCGGATGATGCGTATGCGAAAGCCTCTGCCTCCCTTTTGATGGAGCTACTGTTGGCCGCCTTGATCCGTTTGCTTCAGAACTTGGGGCAGCAATCGGCCGTTTAGAGTCAAGCGAAGTAGCTTTATGATTCCAGTCTGTGAAGTGATGGATTAGATCAGTTGATCCTGGGCCCAAAGGCCAATTCAGCATGTGCTAGATTGCAACCACTCTTTTTGGACCTTAATTGATGTGACTGATTGTCAGTGTCTCCCGAGTGTCATTGCCAAGGCATTGTTTTAGTGCGGTGGCCCTTTTCCTTGGCTATTTTCAGGTACTCTCCCTGGAACTAACTTGGAAGTGGAGTTCACCCCCTGTTTGTGGAGAAAAAAGGGTCTTCCTTTCGGGGGCAATGCCCATCCACTCCCATCATTCATTCCAGGAAGTGTATATCTGTCTGCGGCCTGCTGAGGACCATCTTGACCTTCGGGGTGCCTTGCCCTGCAGGTGGCCTTGCTGCATTGACGATTTCGTGAGATGAACTGGTAGACTTGTTCACAAGAGAACAAAGAAGTTGACAGGAGAGTTTTGTTTAGAGAGGAATGACTGTTGCAGATGGTTGAATTGTTGCACGGCTCGTCAACACCTGGCCACCCAGGACTGTTTGTTCCCTCACTCTTCACGGGTGCTGCCATTGGACGCTTTGTTGGTGTCATCGTGCAGGCACCATCGCCGAAAGTCGGCACTATCGCTTGATGGCACTTGACTGGGCGCGACCCGTCTTGACCAGTCTCGCCACTTCCCAGGCTGCTAATCATGAACGCCAGATTTTTCCTCGCACCGTGGAGCCTGGAGTGTCACCACCTTACATTGAACGCCTTTTCAAGTTGATGCAGTTTGAATATATGAGCTGGAACTGACTTGCTGCTACCTTCTGATTGTAATCATTCACTAGAAGAAAAGCATCGCAGGTAGTAAAACCCTTCTGTGGTTCCTGTGTTATTGTTAAGTTGTTGATAATATATGACGTGCATACACCATTTGTAGGTATGCAATGGTTGGAGCAGCTGCCGTGCTTGGTGGCGTCTCTTCTCTGAACTGAAGGTGTTGGCTGAAACAAAAGCCACCACAGATGGCAGTAGAAGGTGAATTTCGCGCATTTTCTCATCGAACATATCTAAATACAATATTCCCTTTGCTTGGGTTTGCCATACTGAAGAACTGAATTCATATTTTTCAAGATTGTTCTTAAAGACTGAAAGGTATTTGTTGGGTGGCAAGAATCTGTGAAAGGGGATCAACGAATTCAACCAGCCCATGATGTATAGTTACCCCAGGTTGCATCGACATACCTTAAGTTGGCAAAACATACCTTAAGTTGGCAAAACATGACATGGCCTTTTTCAATGGAGTCTGGGCCATTCATCTCACAAGCGCGCACACACACACACACACACACTTGAGAAGGTTGCTCCGTGGAGCTTGTCTTCAGGCAATTCGCGGTGAGCATTAGCCCTTTAAGTGAATACTTAGCACTTGACTTGCAAAACCGCAGGAATGAAAGGTCAGCGCAACTGAATGTTTGAACAAACGCATTAGCTCTTTAGAATATGTTAAACATTTGTGCAGGTACGTTTTCACGGCAACATGGATGGGTCTTCGTTGGCCCATGCCATCCATGTGCCCATGGGCCCCCTGCTGTTGCAAACTGTACATTGACAATGAAAGGAAGGAGAAATAGTAGAGAGTAGTGCCCCTGGAAACGGGGTTTGACACAAACAGAAAGCCGTAATCGGCGCAACTAGTAAAAGTGTTGAGCGTACTGTCAATGAGCTCTGCAATGCATGTCCCCTGCGTGAAGACAGGTTTTGGAGAGTTTTCCAACGTTTTTGCAAGCGACCTCTGTTTTGTGGAGAACTCTGGCAACGTGCTTCCAGTTGGGTCGTGGCTTCTTGTTGAGTTTTTGCTCGGTGAGCTTCTCGTCATCGCTCGTATGACTGATGCTGATAGCAGCAGAGGCAGTGCTGGTGTGACTGATTCTGATAGCAGTGCTGTTTGTGGAAAAAGGACTTGTGAGGATGTGGCTTGTTTAGGTGGTGCTGCTGGTAGCAGTGGCACTGCGCTGTGAACAGGGCTGAGGCTGGTGGGAGTGTTGTTGGTGGAAGTGTTGTTGGTGGAAAGTGTGCTTGTGAGGGTGTGATTGTTTGGGTGTCGTTGCTGGTAGCAGTAGGGCTTGTGGGAGCAGCGCCGGTGTAACTGATGCTGGTAGCGGTGTTGGGTGTTGATTTACGCTTGTGAGGGTGTGACTTGTTTGGGTAGCGCTGGTGCGGGCAAAATCTGTGCCTGCGGTGTTTTGTCGTTGTCAATTTTGAGGCCCCGGGGTGTGAGCCACCGAGCCCCGGTGTTAGGCGCCCCTTGTTATGTAGCGCTGTTTGTGGGAAAAGTTCTGGTAGGACTGATGCTGGTAGCGGTGTGTTTTGCTGCGCTTGTGCTGGTGGGTGCGACGTGTTTGATCTTTGTGGAGAGTGGTGTTGGAGTGGGTGGGTATGATGGCTGGAAACAGGGTTGGCTGTTGTGAATGTGGTTGAGGGGAGGTTGCCGGTAGCAGCGCTGGTAGGACTGACGCTGATAGCAGTGTTGTTTGAGGAAGGTAGGTGCGGCTTGTTTTGGTAGGTGCTGATCGTAGCCAGTGCTGGTAGCTGTGTTGCTTGCGGAAAACTGGGCTTCTGAGGGTGTGACTTGTCCGCCGTTCTCTGGTAATAGTGCTGGGCAACGCTGATACTGGCTGTGCTGTAGTGTGAGCAATGTCTGGAGGGTAGGTGTATTGTTGTAAGGTGTGGTATCTTGATTGTAGGCAATTGAATGCAAAGGGAATCATCGACTGTAAATATTGTAGTTCAGCCACTGTACTGAAAGTCTCGGCTCTGCAAATCGAATCAAAGTGGTGTATATAAATATGTACGACAGTGTAGATCTCGAAAATCTGGTATGTATGACTGCAAAGTGGAGGAGTGAGCAAGACACAGACTCTAATCAAAATGAAAATCTTGAAAAATTTAAAAGTTGAAAAGAAAAGAATTTAAATTGAAAGTGATGGCTTCTGGGTGAGACTTGATTCAGTTGAACTCTGCAGTATACTTCAGTAAGAATTTCAGTGAACTCTGCAGTAAAATTCACGTGTGCAAGGTGAGACACTCCGAACAAGCTGATTTCGAGCAGGAAAATTCAGTCGAATGGATTTCAGAAAACTTCAGAGAAATTACTCCCACGGTGAGGAGTGAGAAGGTTCTCTCGGTAACAGCGCCCTGTAGGGATCACACAGCTTACCACGGTGGGAAGAAGCTGCGAAACACACTTGAGAAGGTTGCTCCGTGGAGCTTGTCTTCAGGCAATTCGCGGTGAGCATTAGCCCTTTAAGTGAATACTTAGCACTTGACTTGCAAAACCGCAGGAATGAAAGGTCAGCGCAACTGAATGTTTGAACAAACGCATTAGCTCTTTAGAATATGTTAAAAATTTGTGCAGGTACGTTTTCACGGCAACATGGATGGGTCTTCGTTGGCCCATGCCATCCATGTGCCCATGGGCCCCCTGCTGTTGCAAACTGTACATTGACAATGAAAGGAAGGAGAAATAGTAGAGAGTAGTGCCCCTGGAAACGGGGTTTGACACACACACACACACACGCGCACACCTCGTTTTAGCGTCATGCACATGTGCGAAGTTCATGTCTGAGTTGGCTGAGCAAGTGACCAAAGCCCACTGTCTCCCAAAGGCCACTGTCTCCCAAAGGGCTTGCGGACCATTGCTTGCCCCAAGTCTGTATTCGCTTCTCATGTCTCCTTAGTTTGCTTCAAATCCGAACCGCTCCAGCTCCGCGCAGCGGTTCCGCCAGCTCCGCTCAGCGGACGATCACCAGGTTTGTCGGGTGACGATCTCCTTGGTGGCTATCATGCTGGAGCTTACAGGGGGAATGACTTACATCGTGCCCTTCATGATCGCTGCTCCTTGTCCGGCTCGGTGAGTGAGGGTAGCATTAAAAAGATGGTTCTCCAAGTTTTGCTACTTGCTCTTTGTGTAGTGGTGCATCTCCAAAAAACACGCCAGGTTCTTATCGCCAAGCTTGCCTCCAGGATGCAAATAAATTGTTCTCTTTGAGGTTGCTTTTTCTAACTTTTTTCATTTCTATATTCTCCAAACGCAGTTGCAGTATGTGCAAGTCGATGGCCAGATTTCATTCATTTTCGATATTCAGGTGGGAGACACACTGAACGAAGGTGGGATCGATGGACGCAGTTCCCATGTTTCCGATGGACGCTGATGCTAGTCTTGTGAACACAGACAGCTGTGAGGCATCTACGACCTGTACATCGTCCTTAAGGGATATCCGTCTCTTGCCACAAGACGTGTGCCTCTTGCCGCGTGCACAGGATGGGAGGAGGGAACGTTGGGCGACTGTAAGGTTTCTGCAGGAAGAACTGGATGTGACCTTCATTGAGCCTTTTGGAACGCACTGGCTTTTTTGCCTTCTTCGATTCGTTGAGTCTTGGGGTCAAGGGCTTGCCACCTGCGCTGAGGAGATGTTGCGACATCATGCAGTCAGGCCCGCCTTTTTGATGTTGCCAAACGGCTTTTTGGTGATGAGGTTCTCTTGCCTTCGCTTGTCTTGTTGCCACAGCCGCTGTGCGCACGGTTGTCATCCATAGAGCCTTAAGGCTTGACCAAACTGGATATAAGTCTGCAGCCCACGGTCGCTGATTTGAAGCTCAGCGTGATTCCAGAACATGAAGGAAGCACTGATGCCTTTCATAACATGCCAGGCATGCTGCTTGCGCTTTTCCAGGCTTTGAGCGCTTTCAAGTGCAAGGGTAACTGAAATGAAAGTGACAAGCCTTCATGCTAGCCTGAATTTCTCCTGGGTCTGCCGCCTGCCTAACTAAAGTCTCAAGATGAGAGAGTGTCTCAAGTGAACGAAACAAAACAAAACCCTGGCCTGCGTGCGGAATAGAGCATAGCAGCATAGATGAAGCCCAGCGTTTGGAGGGATCCCTTCACTTTGAACAATGCACACATGTGCAAGCCGAAGATCCAAGGACATGGCTGATTCAGAACTTCCATTACTCTGGGTATCCGGTTGTCAAAGGTGATAGCTGCTTGCTTCAGATCAGGTATGCTGTCTTTGCTGGTGTGGTTGCACTGCGCACATCGTTCAGCTTCAACCATCCCAGAAAGAAACTGAAAGAAAGATTGGTTCTTGCCATGTCGTTTTGAGGCTTCTTGGGATACGTGAAGCGAGAATATTTGCGAGAGCTGTTGGGTTGCTTCTCCGGCATCTGGCATCTTTTGACTCTTTCTTCAGAAAAGGTAGAAGATAGAAGATGAAGAAAGTGTACTCAGATGAAGATTGAGAGCACAATGTGTTAGCAAAGTTGTTCTCATTCATGTGGTTTCATCAGGACATCTTGCCACTCTCGGGCGAACGGATGCTGATCGTGTGAATGAGGATGAACTCCTCTCTGTGACAGCTGCTTGGCACCAGGGCGCACTGTGAGATGGTCATGTTGTCTCCTGTCTTGGTGGGTTTTCTTTCTGGTTTGCGCCGCCCCGCTTTTTTCCACCGAAAACCCCGTCAGGGAGACCTAGTCAATCAATTGAATCAAGAGTCAGCGACCGCTTTGCTTTGTTTAGAACTGACTGTTCTATATTGTCATGAAGTACAAGAAGTTTTGGTAGAGGAGAGCATCAACTTGGCGATGCAGACTCGTTGCTTGCTGAGAGTGCGGATTTTAGGTCTAACCTGATCTTTCCATTGACTTGAGTGTTTTGACTCTCACCGGCTGTGTACTTTGATCGCTGATTCCTGGACTTCAGTGCACCTACTGCTTCGCTAGAACTTCTTTCCAGTATGGTCCAATGACAAACCACGACAACCAAATGCGTTGATCTACCCTGATTTGCACGACCTGCGAGTGGTTCGTACTGTGCAGCGCCACTTTCGATGGCCGCCTCTGGCGCTTGGCTTCGTGCTCTAGTGAAACAGCCTTTGTGTTGGACATCTATCACGGCTTCTATCCACATCTCTGGGCCTCATATCTCCTGCCTCCATTTCCGCCTGGAAGGGAGAGAGATGTTGCTGTACTGTTTCGACTAGATTCCTGCATCTGCCATGTGGCACTTTTTCAAAGCTAAAGTGTAATCTGCCATCATTTGTTGTTTGTCGACCTGTATACTTGCTCATTTGCTCGCCGAACCTGCCTATTCTTTACTACTCTGTGAGCTTCTGTTCTTGGGGCTGACCGAGGATCATTCGGTGATGCGGATGTCTCCAGATGCCTCTTTGGGCCAGGCACCTTATTTTCCCAGGTTTAGCATGTTCTTGAGATGTTCTGCTGCCAGGCTCACAAAGTCTTCAAACAACTTGGATGCAAACGGATCTTCCTGGTTGGGTCCATGCGAGGAAACTCAGAGGACTGGCAACCACACGGAGCTTTGTTGAAGGAACAGGCAACTTGTTGAAGTTGTTTTGATGATTTGCTTCGGCGCCGCAGGATGTTCTACAGGCGCATGATCCTTGGATATTGTACCACATAGTTCAGGTACATCCCTGCAGGCTGACATGGACCGCCCAAAAGGTAGAGGAAGATAGTCTTGCGTTTCCAAAAGGTCATCTCTTTCCCTATCTTTCCCGCCTTCTCACAGGTCCATGTTAGATTGCAGGGTTGTCTTTTGCATTTAGTTGTGCGAAACGAATGCGCTCGGAGGGTATGCTCTCCAAGAAGATTTTTCTGCACTTCCTGAAGACGGGAAAGATTGGGCACATGCGAGACTATCCCAACAGCACGCCCTACTACGCACCTTGGCCTCGTCGAACCTGAGGCTCCCAATCCCAATTCGCTGTGTCCGCTTGCTTTTTCTTTTTCAACGCCCATCCGGTGAGACCAAACCCACCCGGACACGGCATGTGGACCTCTCTTCCCACCGACTCGCCCCGTGCGCTCCGGACCCCGAGGCGCGGCAGTCCCCCGGGCGCTCGAACGTGGCCCGCGCGGCGGGACTCGACGCTTGGTGCGCTGGAGGGTGGGAAGAAGTAGAGTGAGGAAGTGACGAAAGCAGATGAAGACCTACAAAGGTGGAAGTGGGGAGAGTGCTCCTTTGAGTTTGAGATCGAATGATGTGGAACCACACTTGTTGTTTTTCTGTAGTTTTGGGGATCCAGTCCAGGAGGAGTATTTTTTCACCAACGAGTGCGGCATGGTTGCTTGCATGTTCTTCTCTTTTTTCCGCTGCAGGAGCCCCTAGTAGCGTCCGATCGCTCCTAGTAGCGAGGCCAGGAGCCCCTAGCAGCTTCTTGTTCCTAGTAGTAAGGCCAGGAGCCCGTAGTAGCGTCCGATCGCTCCTTGTTTGTTTTGCGAACTGCGCGTCGCCGCTACGCCTTTCAGGCACGTTTCAGAAACACGTCCTTCGTGGCTTCATTGCTGTCGAACTCACGGCGAAGGGGTCCGACGTGCCTTGGCAGAGTTCTGTATGGACAGAGTTTTACAAGTTTGGCTTGGCGGGGGTGACAGGGGTGGTTTTGCCTGCAATCGACTGTGCAGGAACTCTAAACCCACCCACTGTTTGCCTAGATGCAACTGTTGTGAACTTGATGAACGATAAGTTATATACTCAGAAGGAAGATGGTGATATTTTAAAACACCTCAATGTTTTTCTTCAAGACACAAGAGCTTGTTGTTTTAAAGTCTTGAAGCCGCTCTTTCTTTAGTCCGGACTCTTGTCCCGGACAATCGGCCTCAAACGTGTGAGGGTACCGTTAGTTGTAAGGCAGCTGCGCACGATGGTGAACTCGCCCGAAATGTCGGCAAGCTCGGGTGAGGAGGAGAGCATGGGCTGAAGATTTGTTGCTGTTAAGATTTCTGCCTTCTCTATCTTTAGACTATATAGATGGCTCCGTTTGATTCTTGGTAGCTTCAGTTGAGAGGGCCATCTTGAAGGTAGTAGTTGTTTTATTGTAAATCCTTTCGTTGTCCTGTAACATCTTCGAAGTGGGTCTTTCAATGAGTTGATGCTCTGGACCACAGGGTTTGTTTGCTTTACTCAGAACTGTAGGACGGTCCTCCCTACGATGAGGTCCTCATCTCAGAGGGTTGCTCCAGCTCCAAAACGGCCTTCGTTTGCCTTTGTTTTGGCTGTAAGGAGGCCACGGGAGATGCAGAGTTCGTGATGCAAGAGAATGTGACTTGACCACATGAGATACACCAGATAATTCCCACAGACTCGCGTTGTTTGCAAGGACTCCTAGACGCAGACGGAGAGCCGAACGCGGAGAGCCGAACGCGCCGAACGCCGACCGTGCAGTGGAACTGCCGACCGAATTGCGGGACCTGCACGAGCCTGTTTACGGCACCCGTCTGCTTGGGCCTGTGTGGCCATGTGAAAGTGCCAAGTGTGCCACAGAACAGATTGGCTGGTATGCTTGCAGCAAAAAGTGCGTCACTTCTTTGTGGCCAATTCCTCGACCAGTTGAAGCAACTTCTGAGCCATGTGTTCCAGGCACCAAAGCAGCCGCCAGCAGGAACACTTCCTTTCCAAAAGGCCTGTGGGTGTTGGAGCAATCAGGATTCCTGAAAATTGACCTGCAAAAAGAAGGGCCTGGTGTTGCAACTGTTTTGGTTAACCCCAACCCCCAAAGTCGATAGTCCTTTTTAAAGAGTCATGAAGGGTGCGTCACCATGTGACTCGTTCCCGGTGACATCCAACTTGAGAACGTGCACACTGCGGTCGAGGCCGCAGTTTGCATCGAACACTCTCTGGGGGGCCGTGCCTGGATGATCGATCCAGCGTTGGATGCTCGGGTTCTTGACTCCCGACAGAAATTGAGCGTCGAAGACCCCGGTCTGAACCTGAACGTGTATTAGGACCCTTTTAGGTGGAGGCCATCGCAAGTAGGTTGGAGGCCATCGCTACTAGTAACAAGAAGTAGCTAGAAGCTACTAGGTGGAGGCCATCGCTATTAGGTTGGAGGCCATTGCTACTAGCAACAAGAAGCTATATACTAGGAACAAAGGGCATCGCTAAAAGGAGCAAAAAGCTACTAGTAGCTCCTGGCCTTACTACTAGTAACAAGAAGCTACTAGTAACAAGGTGCTTTGGGGAGCTTTCAGATCGACCTTCAGATCGGGACCTTCAGCCGTGGTGCTCGGTGAATCCTCGGTGAGTCCGGTGAAGGATTGGTGACGGTGGAGCGGCAAGAATCCCCCAAAGAAGGAGTTTTCTGGAGTTCATTTTGCAGCGACACATGGAGCCGTTGTTAGCAACTTTGACGCAACTCGAGTTGCATGACATTGATGGTTGAGCATATAGTTTGTGACAGAAAAAGCAACATCATATTTATTTTATTCATTGCAGGAGGCAGTCGAACCAAAGAAGAAACTGGTAGCAGGGTGTTTGAGCTTGGATTTGTCGAGCCTGTGCAGGGCCTAGTCACCACTCCTGACGACCTTGCTGCTGTGTGGAACTTGATCTCAGTGGGCTTGGGATGCAAAGAGACAAGGTTCTTAAGTCTCTTAAGAGACATGAGAAGCAGCTGCACGGCGGGCTGCACGGCGGGCCGCACGAGCCGCGCTCAGGCTGAAAGCAAGCAGAAATGGCCGCTGTCCCTAGCAGCTCGCCCTGCAATGTGGGAAGGGCCCCTGACTCAGTTGAGCATCCACAGAGACGGAGTTTTGGAAACTTGGAGACAGAGCGAAGCTAGGACGAAACAGAGAATTTCGACATGCTCAGGTTGGACACACAAGGATTGTCTCCATCTCAGATGTCCTGTTGTGGCCTTTTCTTTCGTGCGGAGAGGTCGGTGGACCTCGCCGTGCGGAGCCGTTCCGAGCGTGGCACCCTTCAGGTCTGCCACTTCATCGCGCGGAGCACCTCGGAACGGCATGTCGACGCCGGTGGATCGGAGCAGCTGAAGCTGATGGAAATCCAAGCTGAACAAACCTGAGCCCTTGAGCCCTTGGGTGTCCATCAAACTTCGGTTAGGGATTCTTTGGAAGGGGGACCCCAAATGGCCAAAGTCTTTCCGAATCACTTGGACTTGGAAGCAAATCTGACTCCTCCAAGAAAGACCGCCCTTAACGAAACAAAAGACCGCCCTTTTCTCCGCCCTTTTCGGTGCGAAATGAGGCCACCTCTCGGCGAGTCCAGGGTCATTTGGGCCTCCGGAGGCCGGCAACGGGAAGCGGCGATGTCACGCAAGTCGATCTGTCGGTGGGGAACTGACGTAGGTGATCTTTGGTAGTGACGGTGTTTTTGGTGTGCCCAAGTTTGGAACACCAGTTGATGTGTCTTAGACGTGATGCTGGTGATGCACACTTGTAAGATAGGTCACAGCCGACGGATGTTTATTGGACTTGCCAAAGTCGCTCGTACATTTCTTTGCAAGGCTACCCGGCCAACCACTTGGCCCCTTTGAACGGGCTTGGCCCTCTGGACAAGTGGAAGAAGTGCTGGGAGAGCGATTAACACGTTTGCATGCAGTGCACCCTGTGCTACTTGCTGTGACTGTGAACCTAGGACAAGCTCTTGGATAGCTTCAACCAATTTCGGCAGAATGGAGGCACCGAAGATGAGGTTTTCAGATAGTTGTTTGTCTAAGCAGTCATGAAGCCGTGCATTATCTTCGCAGGGCATTTGCCGTCGATGGCGTCTTCAACATCTCATTTTAGTAGAGGCCAGTGGAGGGTATTTGAGACGTCACGATTCTGAGAGCTTCAAAGAACCGTTTCGGACAGCAGAGCTAGTTGCCCAGTTCTTCATGCAGATTGGAATATGATTGGCAACACGGCTCGAAGCCATTTGGGAAATGATTTGCCTTGGCTCGAGCACGTCAGCTCGAGTGTAAGGAAGATGGGAGAGCCTCAGGGCTTTTTTGCTCATGGCCTCGTCACCGGAACGATCACTTTCCTTGTGATTGGTCTTGTTGCCAGCATGGTATCCTCCACGTTCTTCATCAAGGAGACTGCAAACATTACGAAAGCGGAAAGCATCAGACTTGGATTGGTTGTGGTTTGGACTTCGACCTTTTGTATGTGGCTGATGTGGGCCTGCGTCTATATGCACCAGATGGTGCCACTGATGGAGCCACTTCATGTATTGAAGTAAGCAGCAACAAAAATCGCCAGACGATGGATGCACAGGGATAGGCAGAAGTGGACAGGTTGGACTGCACTCGTGTGGTTTCCCGCCAGAGCAACACAAACCAAGTATTAGAGATGTTGGATGAACACCCCCAATTGCTTATCATAGTAACAATAAAGCTACTAGGAGCAAAGGGCATCGAATGGAGCGAGAATGAAGCTACTAAGGGCTCCTGGCCATACTACTAGGAGCGATCGGACGCTTCAAAAGCTTTTCCCATGCTGTTCGGGATCCCCATGAGTGACGCGTCGCAGTCGTCCGCTGGGAAGACACCGGCGGGCTGTGTTGAGTGGAGTGGAAGAAAACTGTACAGCGAGCTGCAAGCGGCTCGGCCGGCTCTGGCAACACGAGAGGAACCTGGACGGTCTGCGACCTGGAAGTGAGAAAAGTGCTTTTGGGAGACCTGGCAATGATGACTCGGCACAGTGTTCTTTTTCCCATTCTTGCAAATCACGAAACGAAGCCAACCTTGTTGCTACAGTTTCTCGTTTTCTCACATTTTGTCATGATTGCCAGGTGTGGATTTGCTGGATGTTCAGTCGCATGACATGGAGGCAGGAGCTTTCGAACCCCCTCCTGTTCTTTTGCGCCTTATGCAGGGTGGGGCCCACCATATACTTAAGAGATGGACGACGTTGACGAAACTGAAACCGGATAGAAGCCTCCAAAAGCGTTGGTTCCAATGCCTGTGCATTGGATACGTTCTTCAGGGTTCTTGTGTACCAATCTTATTTGCCCCGGACTGTGGGTGGATCTGTGGATCGCCCCGGACGGAACCCGTTCGGTTCGGTGGGTTCGGTCCCCAGGCCCTACAGCAGCGCTGTGCCGAACTGGAAGCGCTGGTGACCGAGCTGAAGCGGTCGAAACGAAGGCGGTCTGAGACGCGGGTCCGGGGGACAAGGGGGGGGATCCAGGACCCAGGGTTCGTGTACAAGGTTCCACAGGGTTCCACGAGGTTTCAAGAGTTCTGATTTGTTCTCGTATTTCAGGTTCGAGTTCACCAGCCCTTAGTTTAACTTTCTTCAACGATGCCTTCAGACGTGGCCTTCCTCTTGGCGATGTGTTCAAGAGGGCAATTTTGCAACATGCTTGGTTCGAGATACCACAATGCCCCCAAACTCTTGGGCTTCTACGGGTCTTCTTGCTTGAAGCGCGAGATCCACATTCTTAGCAGTTAGTCAGTTGATCTCTCTCAAAAAAGGGGGAACCTCGACGGTATTATCATAATATCAGGCCACTGGTTTTCTCTATATAGTATAAAAACAATGATTGTAAGAAACATAATGCAAACATGTGTTTTTATAAGCGTATATAAAGGATGTTTGCAGGGTCCATCCGATATGACATCCGGCCAGGACAAGCAAGCCAAGCGGCACTTCTTCGACGGTCAGCTTGCCTGGCACTCCAGGAGGCCTCACGTGCACTGCGTCGCGACCTCATCCAAGCCACACGTTGTTTTGGATGGTCAACAGTTCGGAGGGTTTGGCATGATCTCCGACTCCAAGACACATGGAAGATCATGGAAGTAGAACCCCCGTGGGGTTTCAAGAGGAGGCTTCTTTCCAAGAGGCCAACCATCCAACTTTCGCGGGATGTGAGGACCTGATTCCTAGAGAGCTTTTACTTTTCCATCAAGAATCTCATATCCTTTGCAAGACCAGTATCTCAAGCTAGCCTTCCTACTGCTTCACCTGAATTCACCTGGTTTGGTCGAAGAAGTTTTTGCAAAGCCACAGGTTGGGCACCCAGGTTGAGCACGTATTCAAATTTTGATTTGGCCTTGAAACCAGCAGAAACACTTCATCGCCGTGCCTTGATCCTCCGCCGATGAGGCTCATGTTGCTCACTTGAGGATGCTCAGTAAGTCAGCAAGGTCATAGCATGCGACAGTGAGATGCAGATGAACCCTAAGAAACCAATGGCCGGATGGATATTGTTGGTTCTATGATGGACATCAAAATGAAGTTCAAGCTACTGCGACATAGGTGTTGGCCTCAGTGTGTTGAGAGATTGATGAAAGCAACATCAAAGAACACATTGGCCTAGTGAGTGCGTTAGACTAGGGAGAACGTGGATTGATCAGTGGGCTTTACTGTCTCTTTTTACTCCTGGGCCTTTCGAGGGCTTCAGACAAACTGAAGAATATTTTTAAGCCCTTGATGCAACATGCACACGTCCATCCAAGGTGCGCAGCTGCCTTCGAATGGGTTGGAATTCTTCCAGTCACCTTCATAACGCTCGCGATGCTTCTTCTGCCAACAGTTTGGATCTGAGCCAAAGACTGGAAACCTTGAAGTTGAACCCAGCGTGCATCTTGGATCACATCACTCCCAAGATGTCTTTTGACACAAACTTCACATTCTTAAAGAACAGCGGGAGGGCAACAACAGGGGCGAACACCCCTCGCCAGGAAATTCTACTCGCTGTTTGTACCACTCGCCAGGCAACTGAGTGACGCACCTGCGCATCTGACGCACTGCATCGCTGGTGTCAGGGGCGCATGCTAGCCTACAAGACGCACCGATACGCACCGGGACATCCCATTGTCCGGGGCGCACGCTGAAAGTGCGCAAGTGAGTGTCCGCTTTTGATGAAAGTGCGCAAGTGAGTCAAAGTGCGCAAGAGAGTGAAATTTTGGGTGCGCAAGTGAGTGTCCGGCCAACAAGGGTAGGAGCTGATCTAATGGGATACGCCGAGACGCACTTATGGGTGAGTTGAGAGGTGTTGCTCACGTCGTTGCCACGATGAGAAGCAAAGCGCAACGCTACAGACCCGAGCGAGGCAAATTCAGATCATCGTCAAACCCAAACAACAGCGCTGAAAGAGCCCCTATGTTGACTGCTGAAAGAGCGAGCTTGCGAGATTGGTTATATTGGTTTTCACATCTCCGCGGCTACGTCTTGAGACCCAAACGGTCAGCGTTTCAAGACCTGTCCACAGGTCTTAGCCTTGAAAACCCCATGCGGAAAAGTCACTAGTCCTGGTTCTCGGAGGTTCCGGGTTTCCCGAAAAACGAACGAAGCACGCATTTCGCCAAGACCGACGAGTCTCTCGCCCACGACCGATGGGCGAAAGATGTGACCATCGATGTCTGCAGACGTCGACGATTCATGACGATTCCCTACCCTGAAACGCACAGAAACAGAACCCCCCCAAAAAGCACGACTTGTGAGTTGTGGTTTTGGCACCAAGGTGATGCCCCGTGCGATTCTCCGGGTCTCGTTTCACCAGAAGGCCGTCGCACCAGATGTTTCGAGGCGTAGCACCGCGTCCTCGGTGCTTGAGGCAGTGAGATGGTATTTTGAAGCTGGCTGGTTGTGGAAAGAAGACACGGCCGAGCTTTCCAGAAGAGGCTTGGTCAGTGAGCTGCTTCACTGCTTCACCCTTATCAGACAGCCATCCACTGATGGCAAGGCTCGATTGACCTGCGAATTGCCACCAAGTGTATGCCTTCACTCAGCGGCAGGTTGCGATATCCTTTACTTTGCCGAGTCTCACTGCTCATGTGCAGATGACATTGTCGCAGGCATCATGGAGGCTTGGACAATTTTTGTGAGCTAGAAATTAAAGATCTACAGTGCGTAAACTGTTCGATTTGAGCGTGGTGATTACCGATGGACTCGTTGATTCAGCTTTTGGTGCTTTTGGGCCAATGGTTTTTAGGGGTGTATCGCTCCTTTTTTGAGCTATATATATATACACATTGCAGCTACACCCATGGAAAACTCTTGGAAGCTTGCCAATGTCGGGGATGCAACCTCCTAGGAAGCCCGCACCGAGACAATCTATGCAGATAAAGACTGGAAAGTCATCAAGGAGCATTGGCTTACTGATGCTTTTGCTGAGCGTACAGCACTACTACACTGATTTTGTGGCAGGATCCAAAGATGACAGCAAATAGATTCTTGTTTGGCTTAAGGAAGTGTTGATTTGGGAAATCTCTACAAAGTTGCGAGCTCTATATAGTTTGGTATTCACACCGCTTCGCAGTCGAAGCCGCCCGCACAGAGTAAAGGGAAAACATATATACACACACATACAGACATAGACATCCATCCACGCATACAGACAGACATACATGCAGACACACATCCAGACATACAAGGGAAAAGCGTGTCATTAGCACCCTACCGGCTCGGCAGCAACCTGTGCTCGCGGAGCCGGGAACTAGCAACTTGTGCTCTCGGAGCCGGGAAGAAATGTTAACCGGGCTCAAGCGTGTCTCAGTCTGTCTATCTTGGTGCGTCTGTCTCGTCTGTCAGTCTGTTTGTCTCGGTCGGGCAGGACACACGGACGAACACACGCACGATGTCAATTGTCTGTCTCGGTCTGTCTGTTTCGACCTGTCTGTCTCAGTCGGTCTGTCTCAGTCTATCTGTTTCGGTCTGTCTGTCTTGGTGTGTCTGTCTCGGTCTGTCAGTCTGTGTCTTGGTCGGACAGGACACACGGACGAACACAACCACGATGTCAATAATGCGATACTGGCCTGCGTAACCGGCATCGTCAACGCTTGGTCTCATTTTTATCCACTTCCAAAAAACACTGTAAAGCACAGCATTTCTAGCCCCCCAAGCTAAAGCTTAAGACTTATCACGCCCTCGGCACCTTCGGTGCGGGCGGACTTCGTCAATTGATGTCCATTTCCTTCCTGGCTTCGCGGCACTTGCGCTTTTGCGAGCACAATATCCGAGGCATGCACTACACTGCGTGGTCGAGTCACCGAGAGCTACGCACTGCTGCCGAGTTGCATCAAAGGCACATGTCTAAAGTTTTTAGCAAGAGAGAACTGAGCAAATTCTACTTCGGGCTTCATGAATGAGAAACTGCCCGGAATGAAGGCATGTGCCCCTTCTCCGGAAACTGCTGCGCGAGGGCATTGCAGCAGTGCTGACAGCACATCCAGATCTCAGGAATGTCAAATTTCAGAAAGTACAGACATTTTGGTTTATGTTCGCATGTAGGCATCTTGGTTCATGAACAGAGGTACATGGTGCACCTGTGTAGCAAACATCTCAGTTGGATCAATTTTTTCTTTTTGCAATGCAATGTCCAATGTCCAGCAGGAGTGAATCTGAAGTGGCTGTGTTTATGCACTTTCCGCCCAACATCTTCCGCCTGCATGTACATTTCGTTCCGACAAACAGGACTGGGCGCTTCATTCTCCGTTCACCCAGCCTAAACAGCTGGTGGAAACAATCGCCAACCGCAGCCTTTTTAAAGGTTGCTGGCACGAGTTGGAAGCTAGCTATGAACTGGCCACGCTTGAAGGGCATTGTGCATTTTCCTTACGTGATGTCCGTAACTTGCTGCCCGAGTGACAGGACGATGTGGGCGCCACGAGAAGAAGTTATCCAACTGATTCCACTGCTGGAGTGAGGTTCTAAGGCTGTTTGACAATCATGGAAGTGGATGGCACCCCCTGTTTGTTGCAGTGTCGGCATTCCAGGTCTTTGCAAGAGGCTTCTCCAAGTCCTGTGCTTTACCCTCCGAGCATGGTTTGCAAGCAGCTACAGAAACTGAGTGTAAATACTCAAGTTCATTGTGTGATTTCACTTTGTGAGAGTAGCCATTATGAGGACGAGGCGAGCTACGTTTTGGCACCGCCCTTTGAGCTGCAAGTCATGGGGCTGAGCCACTGCTTTCCAAGCAAGGTGGGCAGATCGCTACAGCCGGCCGATTTGAAAAAGAACGCCTCTCTGCCGACGAGCGCTGGACGAGCAGAAACGCGGAGATCGAGTTGCACTCTTGGCATGGTGAAGAGGACAAGCTGCATCATGTGCAGTGATGGAGTGTGCTTTCATGGACTTCATCAAGACAAAGTAGCACCACAGCACTGTCCTCCAAAGAGAGGATTCGGAATATTGTCGTAGTTTATTCCTGTGACGCTAGGGTGATGAGAGTGCGATGTCAGCCAGTGCATTGTGCGAGCAACAAGGAATCCTCATTGCTTGCAACAGCCACTGGTAGGATCTTTGTCTCTATTTGTGGAAAAACATGGAAAAACTATTTTGCCTGAAGAGCCTTGTGCAAGCCTTGCGCTTCCTAAAAAGACATCAACAGCTCGTCCAACATGTTGACGAGTTCAGCCCTAAGGCCGTCCACAGCTGCAGATCCGGATGAGGACCGCCAAAGACTTCAAGTATAGACGAACCGTGTAGGACCGCAACACATTTCTTTAGGCCAACTGGATAGATACGCCAAAGAGCATCACGTCCTGTTCGGTTGCACATCACGTCCACCATCCGACTAGAACCGAAGCGGTGCCGATGGTGATAGGACTTATCAAAGATGACCAGCCGTGCTGAACAAGCCGAGCAGCGTGTGGAGGCACGACGTGATTCGGTTTAAGAAGCATCAGCAAAAGATGTTTGCCAAGAAGGCATTGAGTCGCTGGCGTCTCTGGTGCATTGTGTTGACTGGGGAAAGCTCAGGACAATTCAGCTGCACTCGATTTCCTCTCAGATGCTGCTGACTGTAGGTACTTGCAGCAGAGCTTGCAGCTGCATCTGCTCGGCTGGCCGAAGCAGAGGTCCGGTCGTCAACGAAGAAGCGCTCAAAACACAGACAGAGGTGTCGATGCGGCAAGCTCTTTGAGCTTGTTCGATGTTTTTTTCTTCGCTCCTGAAAGTTCTCGGCACTAGATCAGCTGGACTTCGTTCGCATTTCGATTTAGCAAACATCAGTTTGCACCATCAGGGTGGAGCAGAAGGAAGATCGAAGGGTTTCCTTTTTGGGGTGAACAAGAAGCTACTTGGGGCTCCTGGCATCGCAAAAACAAACGGAGCAAGAAGGCTACGTAGCAGGGGCTCAAAGGCGTGACGCGTGGCGCGTGGCGCGTGGCCGAAGGATGGTGCCAATGCGAAGGTGGCCGCCGCCGCTGCGAGCCTCCGTGCCTCCGAGGAGTGGAGTCGTTGGTGTTCGGTGGAGCCGTCCGGACCGGTTGAACGGTGGACCGGAAGGGGGCCCAGAAACGTCCTTTCGGTCATGGGCGAAAACGTGCATTTTCCGAAAGTGGACGGTTTTATTCTATTTTATGAGCTTATTCTATTTGGGTTTATACTTTTCTTGTCGTTTTAATACATCTTTTTAGCCCCAAAGGTTTGGCCGCCAGGAAGGTGGCCAGTAGCTTAAGTAAGCACCTAGGTAAGACGCAGGATGGCTCACGCTCAGGTTCCTAGATTTTGAAGAAACATGTGAGGTTTACATGCGGTTGCTTGTATCTCAACTTTTTGGGCAACCAAAAGGCGCCGGATTGTTGGGAAACGCAACTGAACACTGTTTCGACACAAAATCCCAATCAATCCCAAAGGAGTGAATTGCAAAGTTAAGACCCTCGAAGGGTTTGATTCTAAAAGCTGGTTTCCAGCTCCTTTCTTTTTGGGGATTCTTCTTCCAGGCAGCGTGCCTGGCAGCAGTGGAAGCAGCTTGGAGCTTGGCATTGTTGGTGGAGTGGACTGAGTGCTGGGGTGGGAGATGGCACCTGCGATGGCACCTGTTCGAAAGCTGTCTGACCTCTCCGATCGTGGTCAGGCCCAGGACGCCACCGAAGCACGACGACGTGTGGAAGAGGAGCTAGCAAAGGAGGCGACCTGACCTGAATCGAAAGGAAGGGACATGGGGTGAAAGAATGTGAAAGGTAGAGTCCAGGACGTGCCCACTTCACAAGCTCAGAGTCAACGCATTTACATTCTTCGTCAGGCCGCGGCTGCAAAGCGAGCTTCCAGTGAGGGCCACAACAGTGCTGTGGTTCTGCGTGTTTCCAGAAGTGATACAGTCACTAATGTTTTGCGGCTGTCTTGAGTGGAGTAGTACCAGAGCAGCCTGATCCGAGCTCTTCCATTTTCTTCAGGTAATGAATTGGCAGAAGCCGTGGTGGGCTTAGAGTGGTCAATCTTTTGAGAAAGAATGCTAGACTGAGTGGTGTCATGAAGGAAACTAGAGTCTGTGATAGAAGGGATGCTCCAAAAGTTTCGATGCTTTGGGTGATTATTCAGGGATGGACATGGGGCAACCTCAATCTTACAGAGTATACTCAGTACTCACCAGTCCAATCTCGTGTCCTTTCATTTTGACACATCTCGATCACCCGTAGTACGGCGTCGCTTTCGGATATGAGGCTGCTGCTCGTGCAGCTGTCCAGGAGGCCAGCCGTGCACAAGAGCTTGCCAGCAGGGGCCTCATATTGGGCAGAAACATGCTCTGGAGCCTCCTTGGATCTGAGACAGATCCAGTTCGTGTCTATCATTGTCTATCACTGCTTCTTCTTTGAATTAGATAGTGTGATCCTTGAATTCCCTGCTTGGATCGATTTGCATGTTAGAGTTTTGAAGTCTAGCCTGTATTGAGGATCCAGGGCATCAGCCATGCAGAAGCTGCGTGGAGATTCTCACGAGTCTGATGCTCAGAAGACCGAGCGGGAATGCGGCGCTGTTACTTTGGTCAGATGCCTAGCTTCACTGAGGAGATTTGCACATGCCAGCCTTGTTTGTGCCCACCAGGCTTGCTATGTTGGCGAGCTGTTTTGCCACCTGGCGCCTGTGGCCAGGACACTCAGACTTTCGCAGTTTTCTTCTTTGGCGTGTTCGAACACAGACACCAGCGTTCGATGCATATCCGAAGAGGGCGGCAAACCAAAGCATCCCAAAGTAGGATGGACATCCCGGTTCACTGGTAAGGTTTCTTGCTGAGGCTGGCGGACAGTCGCATCAACTGTGCGCGTGATGCGATGGAGGAGCCTTGCTGGGAACATTTCAGACATGACTCCAAGTTCTCTCGATTCAACAAACTTGGAAGTGAAATGCAGACGAACATGGACCCTTTGAATACATAGATTGATTGAAATTGTTTGGGCGGTCTTTCTGCTTTCCTGGATGGAGGGAACCTAAGAATTGACCAATTGCAAAGCTTGCCAAGTCTTGTGTTTTTGCCAAAAGAAAGGTGCAGTGGAAGGAGGTCGGGAGAGTTGCATCTTTGCAAGCATTGAGAGCGTTCTTTTGCATTCTGATTGCATTTGAACCGCACACTCTTGGGATTGGCATACCATACTGAATCATAGTATTGCCTACGCGACACTAAGGCAAGACAGCGCGTGCGGCATGGAATGCAATCTGCCCTGAAGAGTACAGAGATTGAGGTCGGAAAGCAAATAGCAGGACAACGCCTAAGAAGAAAACTAGATGGAGACTGCTGGATTCTTGCGAAGCTTTGGCAGCGAAGTGACGTATGCACATCAACTGATACGGATCAAGCTTCTCCTTTTTTCCTGGGCAGTGCGGCGCCAGGTGATGCACACGGCTTGGCGCACAGTTCTCCGTGGAAGACCTGTTCTCACGCGGTGCAGCTGGCTTGCTTGGACCTCCCAGGTCATTGCAGCGTGGCGCACTTCCTTGTGTACAAGACGTACGGTGGGCTCCCTTCAGGCCAGTTGGGTCTCCAAAGAACAGATGCAATTGACAGAGCCAGAGGGAACCAGAGGGAAGTAAAGCAACTGAAGTCAAACCACAGTGGATTCAGCTTTCACCCGCAGGCAGCTTTATTCGCTGAGGAGGCATGAGGAGTTTGCTGACAAACACTAAGAGAGTTTCAAGTTTGAGGTTGAAAGCTGCACCTTGGATGGGGGGCAGAATAACTTAACATAATTCACTTGAAGTTTGCGCAGTTCCCCATGTTCCATATGGCCATCTCCTTTCTTGTTCCCGAAGTGTTGACACTGCCTGCCTAAGCTTGGGCTTCTTCACCCTCCTCCGCCAGTTTCGGTGTCCAAACCCTTCATGTCTGGACTCGTGAAGGGCCCCACCGTCGGGTCCGGTCGAGCCAAGTGACGACAGCGAGTCGGACTGGTGCCCGAACTCGCTGTCGGACTGGGCATGGCTTTTCGACAGCTTCTTAGGTGCTTTTTTTTCCCTTGGGCTGGAGCAGCACGTCATCTCATTTGGCCGACAAATATTTTCTGAAGACATGTGACTTTGCTGGAAATGGGTTGATGGGTGGTAGAAGCCCAGGTTGAGGTGTGTCTATATCTTGCTGAAAAGGAATTTAAACGGCGACCCCGAAAAAGAATTGTTAATGCAACATATGAAACTGCAACGGCTTCTCTCCTTTTTCCAGACCCGGGCCACCCCAGACCCGGGCCACCAGGCAGACCGGGCCTCCGCGCTGCGTGCACAGAGGCGGCGCTTTGGTCGACGTCCGTGCTCGACGCGTAGACGTCCGCGCTCGCTTCGTCTCAACAGACGAGACTCGACGGCAGGAGTGAGTGCGACGTCTTGTTACTTCAAGCAGAGGCACGCCAGGGGTTTGTGTCTCTTCTTTTTGGGAGTGGGTGGAGTACACGAGTGGGTGGGAGTTTTTCCCAACTAGGATGGAAATAGCGAGTTTCACTGGATCTGTCGGTCTTTGAGGGTCGTCTAGTTCTCGTTTCATGGGAAACCTCCCGATTCGGCTGAAGCTGAGGCACGCCACCGGATTGCCTTGCAGAAGCTCAGATCTGAGCTCGCAGAAGCTCAGGCGGAGCGCCGTGTGTCGCGCCGCCGGTTCCAGACCTTCGAAGGGCGCGTCACCCGGCCACGTAGGCGAAGCAGAAGGAGGCCTCCGCCGCAGAGCGTTTGGCCCTCCAGGATGGGCAGGGGCCAGATGTGCATCCCAAATCTGACAAATTCTTAAAGCAATTGCCTTGGAAGATGTTTCAGTTTCATCTAATTTATTGACAACCTGCCATGTTCTCAGCTGTTGTTTAATCCAGCTGAGAACATGGCAGGTTGTCAATAAAATGAGGTGAAACTGAAACATCTTCCAAGGCAAATAATTTTTGACATCAATGATTGCAGATATTCAAGCATAGCTGGAGCAGCAACGATAGGTAGCCAAGCCATGTTTAAGTATGTATTCTACTTGCATTTTGCATGCACTGGCAGGCTGCGGTTCGAGCCGAGTCCATTGGCTGGCCTTCACTGGACATGCCAGACACGGAGGAGGGCACAGCCCGGGAGAATCTGCCCCCCTAACGGGGCAGCTATTTTGATGAAACTCTGTATGCAAAGTCCAACCTTTTCGTGCAGAGCTGTTGAAATCAGCCTCCTTTTGGTTCAAGACACACGATGCTACATGATGGTCACTCGGTGGCATCGCACAAGAGGTCCAGAGTCAAGAAGTTCTGAGCGGACCACTATCCATCACACATGGACTGAGTCACATAAACCAAGTTTGAGCATTGCAATGAGCGTTTGAGACAGGCACCTCAAGAAAGCATTTGGCAAACGGGAGCATACTCTTTGCCTCAAGCAGACTAATTAGTCAGTTGGACATCAAGGGGCAAACCTTCACGCTTTTCAACTGCTCATACATGGGGTCGGTGAGCAAAGTTGCCAATGGACGCTGGTGCCAACCTGCTTGCCTTATGGATGAGGCTTCCCTGTGATGCATGCTGGTGTTGCACAACGCACGACAGTGAGACGTCCAAACTTTCTGAAGCTTCTGGATAGGTCAGCCTGAGTGTACCAGCACTCCAACTTCAGACAAGGCCAAGTCATAATGTGGAAACAAATTTTCATTTGTGTTTCCAATTTCGGGTCCTCACCAGATTTGGTTGTCCCGTTACCCTTTGCTTAACCCAAATGCATGGATGAGATCTTCATCCCACGAACAAGCAATCGATGTTTTCGCTCTTGAGACTGAGGAAGGGCAACTTTTCCTAGACGTGTCCAGACATGTCCACTCTGCGGGCTGCGCAGTCTCATCACTGAAGGTTCAAGCGCCTGCTGACCACGAGCTATTCTTCTGCACTGATCTCCGGTGCGATTGCGGGCTCGCCGACCTGAGCAGGTGTGAAGGGGTTCAAGGTTCAACCAGTGTGTTCTTTTTTTCATTTTTTAAAATGGTTTTGCCGCTTCGGGTGGAGTCGTTTAGGTTGAGGGGATCCCAGATTTTGAGAGCAGACATCAAGTATTACTGATCATTGTTATTATCATTTTTGTTGGTAGTAGTAGACATCAGCTCTATGTTACAAAAGTAGACATCATCTCTTGGTAGCAGACATGATCTATTTGCACCTCTGAGGACCACAGAGGTGATCCTGTATCCCCTCGACTGTTTAAAGTCCTGCTGGCATGGCTTGCTGATGTAGGTCAAGAGCCTTTGCATCAAGAAGGACGTCAAGAGACTGACGTCAGTCACGTCAAGAGCCTGTGGTTCAAGAGGTTTTTACTGAAGCACAAGAAGACTCGAAGACTCTCACAAATTGACAAGCAACTTGGAAAGGGTCCAGGACCATGAGGACCTATTGGCTCAGTAGTACATGCTCAGAGGTGTAGGCAGAGACAAACCTCCCCTGCCGAATCTTCAATATCCTGTGAATCTTGAGCCTTTCGCCATGGCGCTTCAGCATTTGGCTATCTGCCTTTCATGGCTGTGGTTTGGCCATGCGACACATGCCTGAATTGAGAGAACAGAACGACCCCGTCTCATCCGTTTCGGTAACGACACGAAACCGACGGGCTGCCCGTCGGGTCCAGGATGGCTCGTGCTGGCACCATGCGAGCTGCTGTCGTTGTGAATCGAAGCTGGGATTTCAAATTCCATCTGGAGAAGATTGCAGTGATGGATTTGGAGCCTTGGTTTTGCTGCGGTTTTGGTCGTCCTTGCGGCCCTTTTGCCAAAAAGGCCAATGGGGTGCCCCTTCACCAGGTCTGGGCATTCTCAGGGTTTGCACGGAATGCGGACTTTTTCGAAGGCTCCAACAACTTTGGAGCCTGACTTCAGGTTGGTTTGTTCTGAGACTTCAATGTCGCACATCTTCACAGCTGAACGATCCCCGCTTGCCAAGGAGATTCCAAGCCCTGGTCGTGGTGAAGTATTGGTCCGAGTTTATGCGTCCAATATCAACCCAGCATCTCAACGAGCACAAAATAGCTGCATGTTCAACTGCACACAGTATCAGATACAGGAAATGGAAGAACTACCGTTGAACTACCTGAAGACATGTGAACAGTCCTTTTTTTTTTCTGGGCCAAGATGTGCAGACTTCAGGTGGATCACAAGATTGTTGAATTGGCTGGCTGGAGTTGGACCTATCCTCACAAGCTGGGCTATGATGTTGCAGGTGTCGTCCAGAGTGTTGGTGTTGGCTGCACTCGTTTGAAGGTCGGCGACAGAGTCTGGGGAGAGGCCAGGCTTCGGATTTTAGAAGTCCTCATCATTTTCTTCAAAAATCTAGAAAAAGGTTGGTCACGGTTTGCCCATTTTTCAGGCTACGTCTTTGATGGAGGCACCAACAACTGCTGGAACCTACGCTCAATATGCTGTCGTATCTGAGTCCATCCTTGGAGTCAAGCCAGAGTCCATCAGTGCCAAGGCGAAAGGCAGAAATACGGAAATTCCGGGTGGAGAACTGAGAAGTGTAGCTTTGTTCCTAGCAGCTTCTTGTTCCTAGTCGTAATGCCAGGAGCTACGTTCGTAGTGTCCTTGCTCCATTGGTAGCGATGCCCTTTGCTCCGTTCGTAGCTTTGTTTTCTTATAGGCTTCCGAAGGTCTGAGATTTTCTTGGAGACATTTCGTCATTCCTCCACCAACTCGTCTTGCCTTGGGGAACCCATTGGCCCGCCTTTTTCTGTCTTCAGGGTTTCTCATGTGTCAGAGCATTCCTGGAGCAAGGTATGCTGGAGGCCGGAGCGATGCCGATGGTGGCACTCACAGGCTTGGAGTCACTGACATGGGCGGCAGGTGGCTCTCAATTTGGGAAGAACGCCACCGTCTTGGTGCTTGGCGGAAGAGACTTGGAGAGAACCGAGTTGAAGTGAGCTGGCATTGGGAGGTGTAGAGGCGGCAGCCAAGGTCTATGCCGAAAGAGGGATTGCAAGAACAGATTCTGTCAGATCCCTCCACATATCTCTTTAACGCTTGGCAAATTGCGAGAAAAGCCTCTCTTGCTGTGGACCGAAGACGGGAAGCCCTCAGGGCCGGCCATCCAAGGTGGCGGAACTGGGCACATGGGTATTCAGCTGGCCAAGGCTATTCACATGGGCCAGTGCAGCTTCCTGTTTTTTCAAAGACCTTTTCCCTCCTTTTCCCAATTTTGGCCGGTGATGCCGGTAGGATGAAAACAGATCCAAGCGGATCTCTTCACGCAGGCCATGGGCGCTTCCTGGATCATCACCACGTGCTCGGAAACTCATGTCGACTTCGTGCGGCAGCTGGGCGCGGACCAGGTGATTGAAGCTTTGGAGAATAGCTGGGACAGCTGGGGCAGCGGGGCTGGAAGGTGAAGATGATGGAAGATAATGCACACCATGAGCACCAAGGAGACGTATAAAAAAATATAAAAACCTGTTCTTTTTGGTTGCATAGTTTGTCATGTTTTGCCAGCCTGCCCTTGTGAAACTGAGGACTACCACAAGCAGAACTACTATGACGTACTCCTTCCAGAATCGGTTGATGTTGTCTACGATTGTGTTGGCCTCAACGGCACAGGTGATCATGCCTTCAACATCATTAAGAAGCATGGGAGCTTTGTGACGTGCCGGGCTCAGTCAATTTGACGACTGGCACGTTGAGCCCATTCGCTACTCTTCTTTGCTTTGAGAACACACATCCAGATTCTGCTTCTACTCTTCTGTGAGTGGACCTGTCAAACTAAGTCGCCTCCCAAGACATGTTGCCCATGATAGGCATACAGCTACCTCCATCTTTTCTAGCGAGTGAATCTCAGGCTGTTGCAGGGAGCGAAAGCCTCAATCTCCACGAGACTTCAGCGACCTGATGTACATGAGTATGCGCCCAATTGTGTCGGAACTTGTTCACAGCATCAGCGAATCGATACTGCCGTATGCCCAGCAATGTGAAGATTATGGCAGTAACAAGGTGCTTTTGTGGCTGAAAGGCTTGAAAGGTAAAGACCAATTGATGGCGCAAACAGTATACCATAAAGCTCAGGTCGCATCCTTTGTGAAGGAAGGCAAGCTGACAGTACACATCGACCAAGTGTTTGGCTTGGAAGATATTGTGACGCGGCACAAATAGAAGTGATATCAAGGTCCTGACGACACCACAGCAATTTTAACGCACTTGATCTAAGATGTGAACCTGCGACAGGTCAAAGCCTTCAATCAATCGCTTGCTGGACATACGACTGGAAAAGTTGCTCTCCAGATTTTGGGCAACGAGTCTGAGATTCTCGTGTAATCTGAGACATCGTGACGATTGGTGCGTCCTTGGCCCAAAAAAAGGGGCGGTTGGTTCCAAAGACGCTCTGTCGCTCTTGCAAGAGAGAAGAGAATTGTCGTGGCGATGATCATCGCGAAACCAAGTAGACTGCAAGGGTCGGCTGGCCAGGACTCGCAGGCAAAGCTGCTGTGCTTCTCCAACAAGGGGACTGCAGTCAGAGAGCCAAGAATTGACATTCTTTTCCGAAAACGAGCGCTAGCCGGCTAGCCCTTCCCCAAGGTAGCTGAATGCTGAGGACCAAAAGATTAAACACCACCCATGTTAATCTTCCCGGTGTAGGATTTCCAACCTAGGCTCGAGTTTTGATCCCCAAATCATGGCCGATTTTTTCGATGCCAAGGGATGATGTGGCTGTGGGTCAAAGCCTATCATGGTTTTGGAGGGTTAGAGAAGAGAGAATGAATGAGAATACTTTTCAAGAATAACAATGGAATCTAATAAGCGTTGGCCGTCAATCTAGTAGCAATGGCTTTCAACCTAAGAGCGAGGTTATATAGGTTTTGCCACGAATTCTTCACCTGTTGCTCACTTGCAATTTTCTTGGCCGGAAGCCTCACCGAATAGCCCATGTGATTAGATAGTGATGGAATGGGTGCTCAGGTTGTACCGCGGCTGTGGCATAGCACTTGCAGGCATTGCTGTGTGTGCAACACACTTGCATGGCTTGGATTGCCGCTGTGTTGATAGGCGCTGCAACCGCATCGGCTGTCTTCTTTGTGACATATGTGTCTCGGTTGTCTTCTTTGCCCTTCTTGGCCCGACAGTAGTGGTGCTTTTGTGCTCAGGAGTGTATGAAGAACAGGCTCCGCTTGGGGGAGGTGCAGCCATCGAATTGTTCAAAAACAGCTTCTTGCTACTAGTAGCGATGCCCTTATTGCTAGTAGCTTCTTCGCCAGACGTCGGAGCGCTCCGGGAAGCTCAGTGGCCTGCGGTGCAGACCTCGGTGCAGACGCTCCGTGTTTGGCCTTTCAGCGCCGAAGCGGTTGGTAGACGTCGGTGCAGACCGATGGGTTTCTCCTCCACCGTCCGAAGGGTTAAGGCTATTTTTCAAGAATTCTTACCCTGTACCTACATGAAAACTGTGGATCTGAACATTTGTAGGACCTACGCTGTCCAGGTTCACCTGCAGTGTCATGGGAGCGTCCGTCGCCGGAGAATTGGCGGCATCAGTGGTGCGGGTGCCGGTGGTGCGGGTCCTCAGCGGGCCGCAGTTGCTTGATCCAGCGAAGGGCCTTCGGTGGGTTGGTGGCAATGTCCGCACACGTCCATGTCAAAACCCGGCTTCGCGTTCAGCTTCAGGGGTCGACCAGGGTGGAGTTTGAACGTACCTGGACTTGCAAGTTTTGCGCAACAGTTCATGTTGGACTTCTCAGGACTTGATGAAGCAGCGATTGCAGGTGGGTGACACTTGCTGAAAAGCGCGTTGCTTCAGGAGTGAAACATACCAACTGACCAGCTGCTTGGAATTTGCTGCCAGACTGGATGTTTGGCCTTGCCCCTCAGCAGCTCCATCATTTTGGCGTCATTCCAGGCTCCAGTAATTCTGACTGGAGCTGTTCTTTGAGTTCAGATTTCGCCTCCACACCAGGCTATGTGTCAAGATCAGCCTCCAAAGAACTTATCGGCCTTTTCAGTCTTGCCCCTTTTCCTGCAAGTATTCTGAGACAGCCCCTGCTTGTGCACTTCAAATCACAGGTCTTAACAGCTTTAGGGCCTCACAAATAGGCCTACAATGGCCTACGCATGGCTAAAGACACGCAAAAAGGCAAGACACTCCACCCCAAACTCGGCCAGGCCACCGCTCTGCGGGACGCATGCCAGAGCGCTTCGGCCGGAACGGTGGTGGGTTCCGCTGGACCGTGACTCGGGATGGATCTTCCGGTGGGTTCCGCAGCGTCTCCAAGAGGGGTTCTGTGTGTCCCGTGCACAAAACCACCAGAAATCAGCATGAGACTATGTACATTTTAAGGATTTGATTGCACAAATCAGTTGACCAAATCAGCTAGTGAAGCTGGTGCATGCTGAGATCTTACGCTCTTCATCAACATGATGAAACATCCAAAGAACACGCTGGCATGTCGGCGCCGGCAGCAGGGTTGGCCCTGCGTCATTGGCCCAGCTCAGGTTGTCTTCAGTATCCGCTGTATGAATGCTTCAAAATCGTCCGGTGACTCAGTCACATGTGATCGTGAACACTGTGAACAAGTTGAACAGATCTATCACGAAATCCATGAGTTGACTGCAATTGGTCCACTCGTTCCAACTGTGGCATCCGACTCTTCGCTCGTCGCCGCGACTCGGGACCAAGGCTGCCAGCAAATGGGTCTCGCAAGGGGATGCAGAACATCTTCCAGTGGGGCATGGGCCTCGGTGCCTGGAAGAAGTGAGCATGAGGACTTCTTAGCTTCTCATTAGCTGGTTTGGAGAAGCCGTTTGGACCAGCTTCAACTTGAAGTCTTGAATCATTACAGTATATATATATAATATATATATATATATTATATCCATTCACATCCCTGCTCTGGGCTTCATTTTCCTTCTATCCCACAGGGTGGCCGCAGTATGTGGCAGTGCTGCGGGCTTGATCTCCGCTACGTACGGCTGTCAGATTGTGACAGTCAGACTCAGTCAGACTGGTGGGTTTCTTTCAGCGCCACAGCTGGGTAGGTTTCCCTTGGTGATCAGGTTCACCACTCCTTTCGACCTGCTCAAGACGCGCGTGAATTTGAGGCCTCTTGAAAGGTATGTGTGATCTTCAAAATGAGAAAACCATTGAAACGAGGCACTCCCAGGCGACGGACAGGTCGGTAT
The DNA here is from genome assembly GCA_964035705.1 of Porites rus. Classification (NCBI taxonomy): domain Eukaryota; kingdom Metazoa; phylum Cnidaria; class Anthozoa; order Scleractinia; family Poritidae; genus Porites; species Porites rus. Next base: position 4,290 of record CAXIVM010001547.1, on the reverse strand, counting down.
TTTCCCGAGCTTTGGCCCCAAGGAGGAGCAAGGGCGACCGCACAGAGACCAAGATGAAGGTCGAAAGCTGCACCGCTTGAGAAGAGTGAAACGACCCAACATGTCCCCTGAAGGAAACGCTTCATGACCTGAACATGCTACACTGTTATTGTATTTGCAAATTCCTTGTGAGATGCTGGAGGAGTTGCTTTTCGATGAAGTTGCTCGAGTCTATCGGTGCAATGGCGGGGTTCCTACGCAGATGATCCCCCCCTCAGACTTCAGCATATGGAAGGCTAGACTGTGCTCAAGCGGCGCCAGCACGGTGCAGAGGTTCCGAGCACGGTGACATCTCTTTGACATTTTTCTACGCATGTTTAAGGATGCTTAAAGTTGGGGATGGAGAGTTCACCTCAATCCCATTAGGTCATCACAAAACCCCAGATAGCCCAGTCAGACTGGACAACGCATCACTGTGGCAGTGCCTGCATGAAACAGCAACAGCAATGCCTTGAAACGGCACGTATCCTCACCGCTTCATCACCACCAATATCAGCAATTCAGATCAATTCAGCACCTCCTAGATGTCTTTCCCTATAAAACCTCCACCATGACTCTGCCGCCTGCCATTCTCTCCAATTCAAGATGTTTTTCGTCAGCAGTTCAATGAAGTGCCCTGGGAAGAACATAAAACAAAAAACCAAACCTGAATTTCCTCAGGCTGGCGTGGATTCTTCGTCGGCGCCGGCTTCAGGCGGCCCCTTGATTGCAGTTTCGCATTCGGCTTTTCGTCCGATCCGTTGGGATTCCGAGACTTGGGCGCCAACAGTCTTCGAATGATCAAGGCTTGGATGTCCTTGGGAGGCTTTGCCGGGAGCCTAGAGGAGCCGGATGCCGGCCAAGTCTTCGTTGATCGTTTGTGAGGGGTTGCGACCGCGAGGGAGCGACAGCCAGCCTCGTTTGCACCCTTAGAGCCTAGGTGGGTTTTCATTTCGTTCGGCTAACCAGATTCCCTCGGCAGTTAACTTTCCAATGTGACAAGCTGGTGGCAAGTTTCGGAACATGTGTCCGTTGAACATATTAATATGCCAGAGGTTCTTGTTCCAGGATTAGATTCGCTGAGTCTTGCTTGGCTTTCCGTCTTGCCGCCTTACTTATCTTACTTGAGCAAAGGCCCGGCTTATCTCTTCGCCTGAAGTGACGGGTCTCGACCTTCCTATTGCGCCCCCGCCACACAGCCCACACAGAAGCTTTGGCTGAAGGAAGTGGCCCGAAAAGGTCCCAAGAGGTGTTTGGACTGTCCACACCTGCTGTTTGGCGGATCTCTACCGTAGCGTGGAAAAGTTCAAACATGTTTATTCATTTTGGCCACTTCCTACAAACCTTGACAAATAATCTTCAAGTCTTTCTATTCAAAGAAAGGTCAAGTGCTGTTCACCAGAAATATCAGCCAGGACAGACATGTCATTGTAGATCTTTAATGACAACCAGAGTTGCCAGTTGCCGGTGATCCGCATTGCTGATCTTGTCTACGAACTTGCATAGTGAATAGACATCATCATCATCATCATCATCGTCATCGTCATCGTCATCGTCATCATCATCATCATCATCTTGCCGTGTTCAGAAAACGCCTCTCTGTGCTTGAGGAACATTTCGTTGCGTTGGGCAAAGCGTTGCTCAGAAAGTATTTTGCATTGCAATTTTTGTGCTCAGACAGGACTTGTATTGTGACAGCAATACGTTGGTGGTGGATGGGGATGGATTGGGATGGTTCTCGTACCTTTTTTCCAACATGCTTGGTCGAGGTTCCGGGCGGCTAGCTGCTTTCGTCCCGCACAACTACTTGTTGTCCGAACAAAACTGGCTGCTTTCTGAACAGAACAACCTGTTATCCGAAGCACGTTCTAATTCGGATAGCTTCATTTTAAGAACAAAAGCCTTCAGGCCTTCATCGCCTTGATTGGCTGGGATCTCCTTTGCTTACATCAAATCTTGGATAAAATGAAACAGGGCCACGCCGCAAGCCCCGGGGGTGACGATTGGTATGCCAGCAAGATTCTCCCAAGAGGTGGCCAAATCATGCTAGAATGGATGGTCCACCATGCTTGAAAAAGCTCGACAGTTCTAGGCAATGGAAAAAAAGATGAAAAAAGGAGGGGTCGATACCGGCAGAAAATAGAACCAGAAAAGAGATCGATTAGTGCTAAAACAGTTCATTCAACTTGCTGCGGATTGTGCTTGGCCAACACTTTCAAAGTCGAGCTTGATACATGCATCCCACAGCTCGTTGATACAGACTTAACGATCTTTTTTTCCCGAAATACTTTGATTGATTGACGACAGGGAACCTTCCAGTCCACACAGATAGGATGTGGTGCGACATATCGTCTTCAGACAATTTGCTTCGTGTGTTTGTTCTTGTGCTTGCGCACTGGGCCAGCAAAAGAATGGAAATGCCACACTAATATATCAACATAGCCTTGCTGCATCGCTAGCATTTTTCAAATTGTATCAACCACCCTTGGCATCCAGATGAAGACAAAGCCATGAGTGGCCAAGGAAATAGGACTCAAGGAGCTTCTCTCTTTTTGCTGGGCTTGTTGGTTGAGGTCTTTCTTGGGTCTTTCGAGCTGGCCAAAAGCAGCCTGGACTCGATGCGCACAATGTGAGAGGCAGGACGTGGTGATTCTAGAGGGCCTGTCTTGGAATGTAGAATGTAGAGGGTGGCTTGTCTTGGAAGTTAGCCAACAGGCAGTTCTTGGTAACCTTACAGGGGAGAAGTTCTTGCAACAGATGCCAAGTGTGCTTGCCTATTTGTTGTTGGGTCACGAAGACAGGAAAAAGCGACCGACCTTGACATCAAGATCTAGCCGGTGGACGCTGAGAATTCATGTTGGATAGTTTAGAGTTGTTCAGACACTTGGACAACCATTGTGCACCGTGCTACGGTTGGGGCACACAATCCCATCTTGTCTCCAATCTCACCCATGGTCAGTGAGCGACAAAGCGTATCACAACTTGCCGATAGGAACTGTTTCAAAGACAAAGTGGCAAATGCTTGCTGCAACAAATCAATGATGCAACAATCAGGCGACGTGTAAATTGGAGACAACATCGACATTTTCTAAGCTTCGTCTTCACATGCTGACCTCATGACGTGTTGTAGCTTTGATTGAGGTAGTGTACCAGGTTTACTTCAAGAGAGGAGTTGGAGAGGCAATTCTGTGAAGGGGACATTTCCGAGGCGAGAGCCTCCAGCCTCACACAATCCACTGTCAGCGATACTGGCAGGGAGACGATCTCTGCTATTGATGCTGATTGTCAAAACGTGGGCTAAACCTGCAATGCATTATAGATGGATGAGCATTGGAACTGCTGCTCACCGATTGTACACAGCTCAGACTGCAGTGACACAACCTTCAAGGCCCTGGTCACTGTCTGGAGATTATTACTTGTGTCCATGGAAGCGCTTTAGTTGGGTATGGCTATGGCCTCTCGTAGCTACGCCTTCAAACGAAATGTGATCAATAAAAGCCTTGTCAATTTCAGTGTTGCTGAAACCACCGAAGCGCGGCTGGGACGCAGCAGCCCACATGTGCGGCTATGCCAACTCAGCCTTTGAGCTGCCCCCAGTTTTTCGTTGGCACGTTTTTGTGGCTGGGAGGTCTCCATGGATCATGAATGATCATGCGCAACGACCCCCTTTGCTGACATGTTTCGACGACCCCCTAAGCAAAGAGGTGACGTGTTTGCAGACCTCCCACACGCCTTCGATACTTATTTGCACTGCATTTGATGTCCCACTGACAGGTGCAGTGCCCACTGCCAAGCAGAAAAAAAGGACTTAAAAAGACACTGATGTCATCCTCATTTGGCCGCACTGATGTCATCGGATGATGTCCCTTTGTGTGCGCAAAAATCGAGTGGTTTGTCGTTGCTGCCACGGACCGAGCTTTTGACGGTGCCGCCACGGACTGCGCCGAAGCCAGGATGGTGCCGCCACCGAACATCCATCTTCACCAGAAACAGAGTGAGTGGCTCGAGCGCCGCTTCCAGTCGGGCTCGTATTTCCAAAAGCCACAGGTGGCTTGGCAAAGAAATGGCTCCCCATCCCCCAACGATATTAAAAAGAACGAAGATGGCCCTTTTTTCAGTGGGAGACTAGGGACAGCAAAAAAGCTTTAAGCCGTTTCCCATGCAAATGCCAATTTGATTTGCCACCATTTATATATTCCCCCCAAAAGGGTGCCTCCAGGTTTCAGACCAATCAGAAGGACCATCAGGCTTTGCCGCGGCCAAGAGAGAGTA
>CAXIVM010001546.1:0-12000 GCA_964035705.1 Porites rus | reverse complement strand
TGACAGTTGGCCCGAAAAACATGTCAATAATTAGTTCAGCAACATGGGAGTGTATAACGGCCTTATGATAGCACTTCCTCCAGAATTTGTGGCCCTTATCATTCCATAATGTTTGGTTGGGTTGGGACAGAGTCCTATCATTTATGGCCTTTATCATTCCACAATGTATGGTTGGGAAATATGCAACAGTTTGCAACATCTCTTCCATGTTCCATTGCTCTGGTGAAAAGCCATCCAATCCAATTGCTTTGTAGGTTCAGAAAAAAGGAAGGCCAGGAAGGTTCAAACAAAGGAAGGAAAAAGAAAGCACCATGGGTATGGATGGGCATGGTATGGGCCATCTGAGATTGATTGACTTCGCAGGTTCGCCAACCACCCAACCAACCGACCACGCAACCAGGCAAATGGGCATACTGGGTTTTCCAAAATGTGATCTGGATTCTCCTGATGAATTGCAGCGTTATGTCGGGCACGCCAGCCATAGATACAAGGAGCCAAAATAGTTTTATAAAGCAAAAACAAAGCACAAAAAAAGCAAAAGGCAAAGCAAACAAAAAAGCAAAAAAATGTAGCTGTGCGTATTTGTCGTTTTTTTTCACTTTTTTTCGCTTTATTTTCGCTTATTTTCGCATTGTTTTTTCGCTTTTTTTCGTTTTTTTCCTAGGAGGGTACAGCTTTTTTTCGCTTTTGTTTTTGCTGTACCCTCCTAGGAAAAAAGCGAAAAAAAAGCGACAAAAATGCAAAAATAAAGCGAACAAAAGTGAAAAAAAAGCGACAAATACGCACAGCTACATTGTTTTGCTTTTTTTGCCTATTATTGCGCTTTGTTTTTGCTTTGTTATTTGCTTTTGTTTTTGCTTTTTGCTTTGTTTTTGCATTTTCATTTGCTTTTATTTTGCTTTTTTTCACTTTTTTCACAAAAAAACTATTTGATGGTTGGCCATGTATGGCTGCCATCGCCCAACATAATTAGCAGCGTTTCCCTCAGAGGCGACTATGTTGAGAAACGTTCAAAGGTGAACACATCCAAAGAGGATGTCCTACACTCAGCTAGCTACGACTGCCATCTTAACATGCAGCTAGTTACGTAGCAGTTTGGGCCCAAAGCACTTGATGCTCGTCCGAGTCACAGGAGCGAAAAGCACAGGCCTTGCAAGCGAGGACCTCTGACTGCGAAAGCTTGAACTCTCCATACTCTGATCATCAAGTTGACAAGAATTCTCCGGCCTGAGAAGACCTGCACTTCGACGTACAAGTGTTGCCATGGTTGCTACAAGGCCACTGGAATCATTGGTTTCTTGCAAGTTTCTCAGAAGCTGAATGGATGCGGATTGCACATCTCTTCATTGCGGAGTGTTTGCTCTTTCCAAAAAACTGTTTAAGGATGTTTAAGGTCGGCAGCTCTGTCAGACTCTGTCAGCTCCAAACAAGTAACATGCCTGTTCCAATGTTATTTACAGCTTGCTGCATCTTGCTAAGATAGAGCCAAACCTTAGAAAAAGCCTTACTAATGCACAAATCAAGACTTGATTCTGCAATGTGGGTTTTTCTAAGCAAGCTTCAAAGACATACTAAAAAGCTTTATTGTTACTAGTAGCGATGGCCTCCACCTTCAAAGACCGAAAAAGCTTCTTGCTACTACGGGTGAAACGATTCCCAGTGAAACGATTCGCAAGGAAGCTTCTAGCAACTCAACCAAAAACAAACATCTCAGGGCCTCTGCATATTGTTTGAAGCCTCCCACCAATAGCCTTGTCTGCGCATGTCTCTCCTGCATACGGCATCGCAAATGAGCGCTCACATGTTCAAAAGATCCTCAGTGCTGAGTGCTGAATAATCTTATATAAATGTATGATGACTCACAACTTGTCATGTTGTCTTTGCATTGGTTGAAGGGTGAAGGGCTGTGCGATTTGTGGATGACGCAAAACACTGGGAGTTGAGCACAAAAAACAAACATCGCACCTCGTTCAAAGCGACTAATGTGCCTAATTCTATTTGGCAATACTTCATACCGTGCTTTGTTGGCTAAAGTGCGGGGCCAAACCAGTAAAATCAGTTACAACATATGCAATATAAGCGGCACCAAAATGGCACTGAAGGGAAAACAAACCACACAACCTTCAAATCCGATATACCATTGATACGTAATCATATATATAAATATATGTATTTATGATTAATTATTTATGTATGTATTCCAGGAAGAATGTCGATTCCAGAAATTGCTTGCATTCTGTGCGCTCAGATGCAAGGTCTAGGTTGTGCTGTATCAGCAGAATTGATCTTTACGATGCCTTACAAGTGTGCTGGCACTCTATGATGCTCTCAAAACAGTGTCTGTGCAATCAAGCAATCTAAAAGCTCAACTCAGCCTCATCAGTGCAGGCTGAAAGAGAGAAAAACAAAACTGGAAGAGACACTCTGAACTAAAGCTGAAGATGACGTGTGCACTTAGCAAACAATTAGACAAGTTTTCAAAAAGTACTAAGTGCGCAAAAAAAAAGGGAAACATATTTCTAAAATGGTGCTAAAAGTTTCTGCAGAAAGACCTGGACTCTCTCGAGTCACCGGCTTGGCTCCCAGTGGGTAAATGAACAAAATGTGTGTCTTCTTCAAGCCTTTTTTTTATCATGTTCGAGCCATATAATTCTAGATGATGTTCACTGCCTGCTTAAAGTTGTTCTTGTTTGTCCACAGTTCCACTTGGTGCTACTGTGTTCATTCCTTGGCACCTCCACAGCTTGCCATACTTCATTCTCATCCGATGGAGGTACAGTACAAGTATGCTGTGTCTCAAGAAATGGTGCACTGATTTTGCCCACCCGTGAAGCATGCAAATGAAAGGTCGGCTGCCAACTCTTATGCGTTCAATTCACCCAACAAAGGGGAGGGGTGTATGACCATCCTGCCGGTTTATCTCCTGCCTTTATTGCGCAAATCTGCGAATGAAATTGCTTTGGCCTCAAGTCTTGCAAAACCAAACAGCGGCCACTGTCTTTGGGCTGGCCACCGATTCAGTATTTATCTTGCTTTGCAACATGGCTCGTGACCGCTCCGGATCTGCAAGTCGAAGCTCCTGTGGGTATTGCAAAGTGCAAGGGTGCCCTTTCGCAACTGCAATATCCAAACTTTCAACAATTGCACCAATCCAACAGCAAATAGTAACCTTAGAAACTGTGCGGTGCGCACAAACTGCGTTGTGAATATGTGGCCAACATATGTCAATCCCAAATTGTCCTTGAAGGATGTCATATACATCCTTTGCACAGGAGTTGCGTAGAAGAAAACATTCACACAAGGGCACAGCAAATGGATCTGAAAACCGTTCGTATACGTGTGTAGATATATATATATACACACAATATACACACACTCATCACACAAATCACAGACTGAGCCAGTGTCTCGCGGACCATCGATATGGAAGGCTTGAGCCGCCAGTCTGGCAATGCCTGCTCTCTACGGAGTCAAGTGAGTGACACAAGTGGACACTGGGCAGCAGCAAGTCAGTGAGAGCACCTCCAGCATCTTGATCCGCTGTGCAAAATGAACTGGAAGCTCCTTCAGCTCTACCCCTAGCTTTCTTTGTTGAGAGACCTTGGGACCCCACAAATCAGAACAACAAGAATTTGTGAATTATTGACTGCTGCTCAATGAAGTGCTCTGCTAGCAGAGTCGGGCCCGACTGCACATCTATTTACGGCCCGTAAAAACGGGTAGAACCCTATGAACAAGTTGGTTGCCGAAAGAAGAATCTAGTAACGCCTGGTGTTGTGCAATTAGTGATCTCCCAAACCCAACTGACTTGAAGGTCTTGGCACATGTCACGCACTTTTGCCCAACAATGCCATCAACCTTTAACCGTGTGTGTGTGTGCGCGCGTGTGTGCGTAAGATCTGGTTAGCAAGCGATCAAAAGATATTCAAAAAGGCATGCACTTAGTGCAAGAGAATGCGTATAATATACAGTAAGGAGAAACAGCGGATCGGGGAGAGCAAGAAACGACAAATGACTCACTGGAAGTTGCCGGTAAAAAACTCTAAGAGACAACAACGTGGTACCAAGATGCTTTGGATGTGGTGGACAAGGATGAAGACGCACAAGATGGATGACAGGATGCTGCATCCATTGAACAAAACAAGGTGAGCCCGCGGACCCAAAAGCAAAAAGAAGCGCACAGCCCAGGAAAAATAAACAAACACACATTAGCAGGCCAAAACGAAGCATCAGCCCCCTCCAGGCTTCGTGGCAACCATGATATTTCAAGCATCGCGGTTCTGGTGCGCATCCGTCCACCCCTGTCTGCCATAGACACCCCCGTCCACCCCTTGGTCAGTTTTGAAAGCCCTCCAAAACGGTCATAAAACGATTGCAACATGGCTTCTGACAACCGTTTCAGGAAGCATGGAGCAGCATCAGCCCCCTCCATGGTTCGTTCCAACCATCCAATTTCACGCGTTGCGCTTTTGGCACGCAACAATCCTGCCGTGTTGGCCATGACTTGACTATCTGGCGCATGCATTGTGCACATTTTGGACACAAAACACCATCATATCAGCCCCGCAACACAGCTCCACTCACCATGAAAGAACTTGCCATCTCCCGCAAACATCTATCAGCGCGCCCATCTTCTCCAAGGTCTTCATGCCAATGAGGCTCGGCGCCTTCTCAGCATCGATGGTGTAGAGTCCCAAGGAAACAAGTTGGTCTCCAAGGCGTTGTGGGACCATGACATAGCTGGAGGATACCTGAACTCCTCCATTGCCAAACCTGAAGGGTTTGCGAGCAGATGGTCCAGTAAACACCTCCACCGGCTCAGAGATGCCACGCAGCTTGCTGCGAAGTTCCATCAGCACCTCAAGGGCTTCCAAGGAGCCCAACGTCTCGGTTGCTCCCAAATCCAACACTCCATAGCCGGCGGTGTCATAGATCACCTCATCCTCCTTCACGACCATGCCCACAAAGGCCAAGGGTGAGCCAGTCAGTGACTCAACCCAGTAGGTGCCCTTCTTGGCACCTTTGCCAAATGAACTTGTCGATGGGTTGGATCTCTTTGGGCATTGTCGGAATCCATGGCCCTTGTCGCCACAGATGAAGCATCCAGGTCGTTGAAGATTCATCAGGTCCTTGAGCAGCAAATAGTGGCCTCGCAGCTGTATAAGGAAGACGATGAGGTGTGGCCCATGCCTTTTCCTTTCTTATACTTCCCCTTTGAGCGACCCTTCTTGCCCTTCATCATGCCAAGGAGGTAGCAGCCTCGCGAAGCACCTTTTGCCTTCTGCAGTTGTCGACTCTGCATGAATGTTCGTGCCTTGTTCTCATAAGCCATGTAGGCTTCATCAAGCTCCTTCACTTCACTTCCTCCGGGTCCAGGTCGGCATAGCCATCGTCAGCACTCCAGGAGGTGCCATAGCCGTCCGTCTCGAACCAGAGACCGTAGTTGTCCTGGTAGTAGCACCATCATACTCTTGCGTCCAGAGGATGGAGTCATCTTCATCATCTCGAGAAGGTCCGGGTCCAGGATCATATACTTCAGTATAGGTAGTTGGGACCCAACCCAATGAATCTCAGCTGACTCGTCACCATCTTCCAAGCAGACCAAATTGGCCTTCTTCCTCCACCCAGTAGGTGCGGCGGCGTCCTTGAGATCCTCGGCTTTGATCCGCCTGCAACAACTCCTCTTCTTGGTCTCGAAGAGCCAATTCGATGTCCTGGAACTTCAGGGAGTTGTTCACTGAGGCTTGAACTGAAAGGCGGCTTGATGCACTCAGGTTTGCCCTCCTGAGCAACAACCATCCAAGGACGATCGTCCGGCAACACCTGGATCTCCTCCACTTGACGCTTGTCCCAAGGAAGATCTTCTCCTGAACTGGAGTCGTCATCATACCATTCTTTCTTCTGTTGCTTGCGCCACTCCTTCCATTCAGCATCTGTCCAGCGTGGCTCCCAATCCTCAGGCTCTTCTTCATCTTCAGGACCTTGAGGAACAGAGGTGTAGTCACCACGCTCATCTCCGGACTCCTGGATCGGCTCTTGCGGGTCAGCACCATAGCCATCTCGAAGGGCTCGGTGTCGACCGATGTGCTGGGCTCGCTGAGGGTGTCCTTCTCGTCGGCGAGGTAGGTGGTTCTCGATGAGGTTCAGACATGCTCTTGACCTCATCCTTGTCCTTGGCTCGTTGGAGCTGGCGTGCACGGATCAGGGCCCGCTGGACTTTGCGGTACCCCTCCAACACCTCGTTGGCCCACTGGCTCATAGCCATACCAAGTGGCCTTCTCATCCGGATCAGCAGATCCTCAAGCCTTGCCCCTGCATCGGGGATCGCAGTCCTGCACAAGCGGTCCTGGAGGTACTTGAGCAAGTACTTGGCGCCGTTGCGCTTGCCAAGCTTCTGGTGGTCCAAATTGGGCGTGACAGCCCACGCTCGACCTGTGAGCTTGCTTGCAAGCTCAGGACCAAGGAGCTTCCTCTTGTGCTTGGCGGTCTTCTCCCAACAAAGGCGAACTTGGCGAGCGTAGTCATTCCAACCTGTTGGTTCGCCATTCCAACTGGCCACTTCCTTGAAGTATTTGGCCATCTTCCACCAATGAACTCGCCGATGAGGTCGTCCAAGATTTAGAGGGTGCCTCGCCCAGCAGCTCAGCAGCAGCGGCGGCGCTGGAGGATGTAGAGCTCCTGGAGGAGATAGTTTGGGCGAAGTCGTAGGTGTAGTCACCGAAGGGCAAGTCGAGAGCGCCGATGGTGTGGTCGATGTAGGGCCCAACCAAGGTGGTTGAGCCGAGCCGGATCGCCCGGCTCCGCTACCAATGTGAGGCAGCCAATGGCACAGCAACCAAAAGCAAACAAGTCGGCTTCCAAAGCGTCCAAAGTGCGGCGGTTTTCCACCTATGGCTGCAAAGTCGAGTGCGGTTCGGGCCGGTGTACGGCCTGGGCAACTCATGTGCCGTGTTTGGCCGAAGGGATCCCTACACAGCAGCGGGTGAGCATGAACCATGCTGAAGCGAGCTTGTCATACCTGAACCTCACTTTCTCACATTGGATGGCCCAATACAATTCAAATGGGGAACGACCTGAATACCAAGGATACCAAAATCCACATGTCCTTTGATCCTGAGTGACAGTGAAACCAACTCCTTCTCACAACTTGCAAGGCTTCAGGCTTAAAATCGTTGGAGAAAGCCTCATGGAGCAGCTGGGCGAGCTCTTCTGCGCTGGAGTGGGTCGCAACATGAAGCAAGGTCTGCCTTGTGTCAGAATGACATCGGATTGAACATGTTGAAACTGACACGGTGCCTCTGAAACTTTGAACGAATCAGCTTTCCAATGTGTTTGTTTTGATTTCTCTTTGCCTTCAACGCTTTGAGTGCTTCAGGGTCGGCTTTGGGTTTCTGACATCGTGAGAGGTCTGGGTGCTCTAAGAGCCAATGTTGTAATCTCTGCCTGCGCAGGCGCAAGTGAGACTGAGACAAGAGGTGGTACAAATAATTGCTACTTATGAACTTTAGTTGGTGGGTCGTCAGGTCGAATTTCGTGATTGCAATATATTTCAATGAAAAAGCAGGAGCTAGGTCGTAGAGCTATCGGAATGGCTCTAGGTCGTCCGGTCGTGGGCTGTTAGCTGCTAGATCAAGGAGCAAGGGTCTTGAGAAGAACATGATAGAGCAAAACAGTGTGTTTTCGGGCTGGGGATCAGGCTGCAACACAAGATTTTACAATAGTTTTGACAAAACGCATGCGACGGTGCTTTTCGAAAAACTCTGGTTTACAAGCCGGGGATCGTGCTGCAATGCAAGGCTTCCAGCCCGGGATGGGGCTGCAACGAAAGGCCTTTCCCCGGCTAGAAAGCCACAGGTGTTCGAAAGGCAATATCGCAGGCATATTGAATTCTGGCCAAGCGTTTGCAAAAGCTTAGCAGTGCATTGTTAATTTTGTGCCTAGAAAGCTAGTAGCAGCTAGAGTTTCAAAGCGTCGCAGGCGATCGGCAAAACTATGGAAAAGGCCAGCCCCATCCCCACCTATAAAAGCAAAGGCGTGTTTTTGAAAGATAAAATTGCAGGTGTGTAAACACTCTTCAGTCCAGCCCCAACCCCGGCTGGAAAGCCAGAGTCGTTTGTTTAAAATTAAACGTCAACTTTGCAGGCGTTCTGGCCAAACAAAAGAAATACCTTGCCGTTGCCAAAACACTGAGGTTTTCAATAGGGAAAATTGCAGGCGCTCTTGCAAAGCTAGCCTTTTCTAGCCGGGTTGTGACATTAACCAAGGGCCTTTTCAATAGCTTTGCCGAAACAGTTTTCAAGTAGCTACCACCATCTTTCTCAAAGAAAGAAGCGCTGGTAGCAGCAGGAAAAAACAATGGATGCCTTTGCTTCACGGTGTTTGTGACTGTTTGTTCTAGCAAGGAGCTCCAAACATCCTCAGGCCCTGGACCCTGGAGCCCTGTTTGAGTGCCCTACAAGGCTCCTCAAATCTACATGACTGTTCTTTTAACATTGGTCGCAAGTTCAAGCGACTTCACTTGGCATCGCTTTAATAGCTAGCACTTGGAAAGCTTGCATATGTGTCTATGCATATCTACATGCGTATAAATAAATATATATATATATAGGTTATCCTCCTGTGAATTCCACCTGACCCCCAAGGGTGGTCATTTTATAGATATAAAACGGTGCCCCCAGGGTTCTGGCACTATAAAATCTGGGCACCCAAGATAGAGAAGAAGGGCTGCAGAATATAGAATCACACATCCCATGCTTAAAATCTGGACTACTATAGAATCACCTGCCAAAATGGTCCTCTATAGATTCACGCACCCTAATGGAAATATCAGGTCGATATAGTTGCTAACATGGAGTAGGTGGCCTCATTCTTTAGTAACACCCCAGGGTTCCCACATGAAAATGAACCTCCCCCACACACATCCACAAACCCCAAACACATCCACAGCCACAACACGCAACACATGATTTCACACAATGGCCCTCCTTCCTAACAGCAACACACCATATGAGTCAGGTGTTAATGGGTTCTTGAAGGCCTCCCTCCCAGTCAACCCCCTGGAAACCTCCAAATTATCTTCTATAGAATCAGGGCCTTTCATTTATATAGGCTCAATACATCTACTTCTGATATTGTGTACGCTGCCCTGGAACTCCACAAACGAATTCAATCATCAAAAAGCACATGCCTCAAAGCAAAAAGCCACTCTATAGAATCACATACTGAGAATTTCACTCCATGAAATCAGGTTTGTGAATTCCTGATGTTCCGGTGGCTCGGCTTAAGGGCGGGCCGCGCGACCGTGGCCGAATGGCTATGTCTTGAGGCACGACTTGCCTCAGTGCTCGGTGCCTTGGAAAAGGCGCTGCTTGGTTCACCGTCCGGACTTCGTACGCCGGAACCTTTCCACTTGATCTTCATTTTCCCCTTCTACCTCAACCTCCAATCCACTTCACAGCCACGACAACCCAAGCTACCAAGTGTTGATCTCAACATTGGTAGCGGAGCCGGGTTCGCTGCCCGGCTCCCAGGAAAAGAGATCGAAGTCTTCCTGGGTGCCTCAACCTGCGCTACTCCAGCTTCTCAGTGATTCTCGAGAAGAATGGCGGGATCCCAAGCATCCTCCACTCAAGGAGGATTGGAAGTGACTCGGGATAATTTCATCCCCTTGTTCGACAACAACATCAAGAATTACAAAGAATGGCGCGCCAGGATCCTTCTCTATGGCAAAAAGATGAGCGTCCAAAACAAAGGCAAAGAGGCCACCATCAATTTGTTGACGAGCCTCACCGGTGTTTCATGGCGCCAAGTTGAACATGAAGCTGAAAAGCTCGCAGAAAGCGAAGATGGCTTTCCCCGTGCGCTGGCCATGTTGGATAAATGCTTCAAGTACGACTCACGAGTCGAAGCTCCACGCAGCATGGAATTGTTCTTCTTCACCATGGGCCGTCGTCCAGAACAAACACTCCTCACGTATGTCTCGGAACACAAGGAGAGGCAGCGTGAAATAGAAAAACACGGTATCAAAGTACCGGATGCCATCAGTGGTTGGCTTTTGCTGAGGAGGGCTGGACTTACAATGGAACAACGTCAGCTGGCGATGTCTCAGTGCGGCAGTGACACAGAGATTTCTAAAGTTGAAGGCGCGTTGTATTTTCTGTTTGGACAGGACTTCCGAACCTCCTCGACATCCCGGTGGACAGGACGCAACTCCAACCCAACCTGGAAAAGCCGAAACACTGGTCGTGCCTACTTGACCGAAGAATACCCCTATGAGGATGAAGAGATCGACTACGAGGCCTACACCTTGGAGGAAGAAGGACAGGAGCCAGAGCTTTTCCCTGATGAAGAAAAAATCGAATCCATGTACTACCAGGAACAACAAGAGGATGATGAATATGCCTTCATGGATGAGGAATGGGATGAGGAAGTCGAAAGCTTCACGAAGCACGTACCAGCACAGGTTGAGGGGACATATGGGTCCATGTGCTGAGAGGACGCATAGGTCTATGTTCCAGATACAGTGGGAAACCTGAATGAAATTAGCGCTTTCTGTACAGCTATGCCACCATATACGCTTGCAGTGGGTGGCATCGTGGCTCAGTTGTATGTAGTGGTGAGGGCAATGCCTGACAAAGGTGGACATGCGGATGGATGCAATGTCGCTTGTTCTGGCACCAAGTCTGGTTTGTGTTCTGACACATCATCTACCATAAAGGCTGGGAATGTTCTAACTGCAACTAACCACATACGCTTTCCAAAAATCGGCGATCTTAAAGCTTTGATGACAGGTGCTCACCATGACTGGTGTGTCATGATATATATTATATACACATACACATATATAACGCACGCGCGACTGCGCCCACGCACGCTCCACGCCATTCACATTGTTTTGGCCACGCTCGTTGCAGGAGGGGCGTAGAAATGTCGGCGTACGTCGATTCGCTCCTTGGCTCAAAAAAGGCAAGCTTACTCATGACCACTGCTTTTCACGACTCCCTGGCCAGGAGCCAGATGAACAAAAACACCGAGACCTTTGAAGAGGTTATGCTTCTGGACCTCAAGCAGCGCTATGGTTCAACCGAGTCAGGGAGGACAGGATGTTTGTTACAAACCCTTCTTCAAGTATCGAACGATGTGCTACGCGTGTGATGTTCCAGGAAATATATTCAGGATATCGTGGACAGCCAGAAGGGAAAGAAAAATCCAAACCCAAAAGCGCATGGCTGAGTCAGTGACAGCAAACTGGTGCTTGAAACAAGTTCCCTTGAAACAATAGTTCCGGCCAAGATGAGAAACAATGACGACTACAAGATCTACAAGATCTTCGCAAAGCGGTCGCTCGAAAGCTAGTGCCCCAAATGATTTTCATTCAAAACAAGTTCTTCTTTGCTGGAAGTGGCCCGAGGTGGCAACAAGAACGTGGCAGGTACCCGTCTCAGTGGGGGTGGTGAATATGACAAGGGTTTGGGTGAAAAAGAGAAAGGCTCCAAGTCTGGCAAAGGGTCTGATGCCAGCAAAGTGCTTGGCTCGATGCTGGATCAAATGCGTCCGCTGCCGCCAACCGGCGACAAAGAGGGCAAGAAGAAGCGAAAGAAAAAGGGTTCAGATTCTGACTCTGACGAGCCCCCAAAGAAGCCCAAAGAGAAGGAAAAAGATAAGGCTCGACCCAATCATTTCTTTGAGAATAGTCAGACCAGAAAAACAAAGCTGTCCAGGAAAAAACACCGGAGCAGCAAGACAAAAAGGAAGTCGACAAGTTGATGAAGCAGTCTAGAACTTATTGTTTTTCAAGGCTCTTTGAAGACACCAAATACGATCTTGCTCAGGATCAGATCTCTCGCAGGCAAGGCGAGGGCAGCCAACCAGGACCTTCACCACTATCCAGGCCATGACGTTCCTTGGATCAATTCTTTTTGTGGGGTGTCTCACCCGAAAGCCTGACCCATTTAGACCAACAACCCAAGTTGAGTATCTTGAACTATCAAACTAGAACCT
>CAXIVM010001545.1:0-23758 GCA_964035705.1 Porites rus | reverse complement strand
ACCCGATTTTTGGGACTCGCTTGGCCCAGGAAAGCGTCGATTTAATTTGAGCGAGCTGGCCAACAAAGTGACCATCGATCTTGGGAAAACTAGAAGTGCAGGCACGCGCGATCTTCTGTTGACTTAGAGGGTTGTTGTAGCGTTTGCGACGATGAAAGGATTGTAGAAGTCAAGTGGGACAGTGCTTTACTTAGAGCGAAGGGCGCTGACAGGGAAAAACCGGGCAAAGTGTAGCGGCCGCCATGTTTTTTTTTTTTTTTGGCCGTTCCGGAACCGGACTGGACTCTGGGCCGGATACATGGGATCGACGGCCAAAAGGCTGTCACAGAAGTAGTTTTCCCAACTAACCCTTGACCCTAACCGCAAGCAAACTTGACTCGAAGCTAACCCTATGACCGCGGGTTAGCCGCGGCTTGGTCGCGGGTCAGGGTCGCGGGATACGGGTTAGGGTTGCGGGATGAGCCTTAACTTTGCTGTTTTGGGGATTTTGGGGCGCGCGATGCGGGTTAGGTTAGGGGGACGCGGGTTAGGGTCACGGGATCATCATTGTCTTTCGGGACGGGATGCGGGATACGGGTTTAGGGATGGGATTTCGCGGGATTTGTCCATTTTTCCCACGTTTTTGTCATTTTTTGCTATTTTTGATGACGTTGGGCTCTCGGGGCGCGAGATCAGCGTGACATTGCAAAAATACGAGGAAATCACTGCAGTAACGATGCTAAATACGTGCGACCCGGTCAGAAAATTCAAAATTATACAAGGGTTTTGAGCTAACGTGGCTTTTTCGCCAGGGTTGATGTTAGGGTTAGGGTTTGGACTCGAGCGTGACCTTGCAAAAAATAATAAATACGAGGAAATCACTGCAGTAACGATGCTAAATACGTGCGACCCGGTCAGAAAATGCAAATTATACAAGGGTCTTGAGCTAACGTGGCTTTTTCGCTAGGGTTGATGTTAGGGTTGGTACAGAAGGGTGGTTTTGATAAAACACCAACCAACCCTTCAAGGGTTTTCGGTGGGAAATTTCAACCCTTGCCTAATTTCAACTAAAAACGTCGCAAAAGTGTGGGAATGATGCAAAAAACGTTAGAAAACAAGCTTTTCGGAAGCTCACCTTGCCCTGCAGCGCTCGTTTACTCCGTCCTGGCGTCTTGAGCAGGCGAAAAATCAGCAAAATTCAGTCTTAACAGGTTGGCACGATGCGTCGGCCATGTTTTTTGCACTGAACAGAGCGGGACTGGGCGACTGGCGCCGTATTGTGACGTTGAGTGACGTATCAGCCGAGGGAAGGTTCAAGAATATGGCGGGATTGCGGGATTGTAAATAAAATATTGGCCGTGTTTGGAGCAAAGTTTGCGCCGCCTGGTGGTGGAAGGACATCATTAAGTCCGGAAACCCGCAAGTCAACAGCATCCCTCGAAGAACTGAGGGATGTTCTGAGCCTTGTAAAGCACAACAGCGCTGTTTGGGCGCTCGTAGTGAAGGTTGTGCATCAAGTTCAGATCGATCCAGGCGGCAAGTCTAAGGCAGGTTTCTTGTCGAGAACTATGTCAGCGTGAGTTTTGCGGCCTGCCCTTGCCTGCCGGCTTGACGTAGTTGCCGAGAAGCGACCTGCTTTTAGACTTATAATATTTTCTTGCTTTTGGGGGGCCGGGGTTTCCCTGTCGAAAAATATTGGGTGGCTCATGAATAATTCATGAGGTGACAAAAGGCCGTATTTCGGGGCTTGCCGTCAGCCGCTGCGTGACAGCAGGCCCGAGGCAAGTAGGACAGGAAGGAGAAAGCCTCGTTTGACCCGATTTTTGGGACTCGCTTGGCCCAGGAAAGCGTCGATTTAATTTGAGCGAGCTGGCCAACAAAGTGACCATCGATCTTGGGAAAACTAGAAGTGCAGGCACGCGCGATCTTCTGTTGACTTAGAGGGTTGTTGTAGCGTTTGCGACGATGAAAGGATTGTAGAAGTCAAGTGGGACAGTGCTTTACTTAGAGCGAAGGGCGCTGACAGGGAAAAACCGGGCAAAGTGTAGCGGCCGCCATGTTTTTTTTTTTTTTGGCCGTTCCGGAACCGGACTGGACTCTGGGCCGGATACATGGGATCGACGGCCAAAAGGCTGTCACAGAAGTAGTTTTCCCAACTAACCCTTGACCCTAACCGCAAGCAAACTTGACTCGAAGCTAACCCTATGACCGCGGGTTAGCCGCGGCTTGGTCGCGGGTCAGGGTCGCGGGATACGGGTT
Organism: Porites rus; assembly: GCA_964035705.1. Taxonomy (NCBI): domain Eukaryota; kingdom Metazoa; phylum Cnidaria; class Anthozoa; order Scleractinia; family Poritidae; genus Porites; species Porites rus. The sequence continues at coordinate 21,520 of CAXIVM010001545.1, read as the reverse complement.
AGGGTTGCGGGATGAGCCTTAACTTTGCTGTTTTGGGGATTTTGGGCGCGCGATGCGGGTTAGGGTTAGGGGACGCGGGTTAGGGTCACGGGATCATCATTGTCTTTCGGGACGGGATGCGGGATACGGGTTTAGGGATGGGATTTCGCGGGATTTGTCCATTTTTCCACGTTTTTGTCATTTTTTGCTATTTTTGATGACGTTGGGCTCTCGGGGCGCGAGATCAGCGTGACATTGCAAAAATACGAGGAAATCACTGCAGTAACGATGCTAAATACGTGCGACCCGGTCAGAAAATTCAAAATTATACAAGGGTTTTGAGCTAACGTGGCTTTTTCGCCAGGGTTGATGTTAGGGTTAGGGTTTGGACTCGAGCGTGACCTTGCAAAAATAATAAATACGAGGAAATCACTGCAGTAACGATGCTAAATACGTGCGACCCGGTCAGAAAATGCAAAATTATACAAGGGTCTTGAGCTAACGTGGCTTTTTCGCTAGGGTTGATGTTAGGGTTGGTACAGAAGGGTGGTTTTGATAAAACACCAACCAACCCTTCAAGGGTTTTCGGTGGAAATTTCAACCCTTGCCTAATTTCAACTAAAAACGTCGCAAAAGTGTGGGAATGATGCAAAAAACGTTAGAAAACAAGCTTTTCGGAAGCTCACCTTGCCCTGCAGCGCTCGTTTACTCCGTCCTGGCGTCTTGAGCAGGCGAAAAATCAGCAAAATTCAGTCTTAACAGGTTGGCACGATGCGTCGGCCATGTTTTTTTGCACTGAACAGAGCGGGACTGGGCGACTGGCGCCGTATTGTGACGTTGAGTGACGTATCAGCCGAGGGAAGGTTCAAGAATATGGCGGGATTGCGGGATTGTAAATAAAATATTGGCCGTGTTTGGAGCAAAGTTTGCGCCGCCTGGTGGTGGAAGGACATCATTAAGTCCGGAAACCCGCAAGTCAACAGCATCCCTCGAAGAACTGAGGGATGTTCTGAGCCTTGTAAAGCACAACAGCGCTGTTTGGGCGCTCGTAGTGAAGGTTGTGCATCAAGTTCAGATCGATCCAGGCGGCAAGTCTAAGGCAGGTTTCTTGTCGAGAACTATGTCAGCGTGAGTTTTGCGGCCTGCCCTTGCCTGCCGGCTTGACGTAGTTGCCGAGAAGCGACCTGCTTTTAGACTTATAATATTTTCTTGCTTTTGGGGGGCCGGGGTTTCCCTGTCGAAAAATATTGGGTTGCTCATGAATAATTCATGAGGTGACAAAAGGCCGTATTTCGGGGCTTGCCGTCAGCCGCTGCGTGACAGCAGGCCCGAGGCAAGTAGGACAGGAAGGAGAAAGCCTCGTTTGACCCGATTTTTGGGACTCGCTTGGCCCAGGAAAGCGTCGATTTAATTTGAGCGAGCTGGCCAACAAAGTGACCATCGATCTTGGGAAAACTAGAAGTGCAGGCACGCGCGATCTTCTGTTGACTTAGAGGGTTGTTGTAGCGTTTGCGACGATGAAAGGATTGTAGAAGTCAAGTGGGACAGTGCTTTACTTAGAGCGAAGGGCGCTGACAGGGAAAAACCGGGCAAAGTGTAGCGGCCGCCATGTTTTTTTTTTTTTTGGCCGTTCCGGAACCGGACTGGACTCTGGGCCGGATACATGGGATCGACGGCCAAAAGGCTGTCACAGAAGTAGTTTTCCCAACTAACCCTTGACCCTAACCGCAAGCAAACTTGACTCGAAGCTAACCCTATGACCGCGGGTTAGCCGCGGCTTGGTCGCGGGTCAGGGTCGCGGGATACGGGTTAGGGTTGCGGGATGAGCCTTAACTTTGCTGTTTTGGGGATTTTGGGCGCGCGATGCGGGTTAGGGTTAGGGGACGCGGGTTAGGGTCACGGGATCATCATTGTCTTTCGGGACGGGATGCGGGATACGGGTTTAGGGATGGGATTTCGCGGGATTTGTCCATTTTTCCACGTTTTTGTCATTTTTTGCTATTTTTGATGACGTTGGGCTCTCGGGGCGCGAGATCAGCGTGACATTGCAAAAATACGAGGAAATCACTGCAGTAACGATGCTAAATACGTGCGACCCGGTCAGAAAATTCAAAAATTATACAAGGGTTTTGAGCTAACGTGGCTTTTTCGCCAGGGTTGATGTTAGGGTTAGGGTTTGGACTCGAGCGTGACCTTGCAAAAAATAATAAATACGAGGAAATCACTGCAGTAACGATGCTAAATACGTGCGACCCGGTCAGAAAATGCAAAATTATACAAGGGTCTTGAGCTAACGTGGCTTTTTCGCTAGGGTTGATGTTAGGGTTGGTACAGAAGGGTGGTTTTGATAAAACACCAACCAACCCTTCAAGGGTTTTCGGTGGAAATTTCAACCCTTGCCTAATTTCAACTAAAAACGTCGCAAAAGTGTGGGAATGATGCAAAAAACGTTAGAAAACAAGCTTTTCGGAAGCTCACCTTGCCCTGCAGCGCTCGTTTACTCCGTCCTGGCGTCTTGAGCAGGCGAAAAATCAGCAAAATTCAGTCTTAACAGGTTGGCACGATGCGTCGGCCATGTTTTTTTGCACTGAACAGAGCGGGACTGGGCGACTGGCGCCGTATTGTGACGTTGAGTGACGTATCAGCCGAGGGAAGGTTCAAGAATATGGCGGGATTGCGGGATTGTAAATAAAATATTGGCCGTGTTTGGAGCAAAGTTTGCGCCGCCTGGTGGTGGAAGGACATCATTAAGTCCGGAAACCCGCAAGTCAACAGCATCCCTCGAAGAACTGAGGGATGTTCTGAGCCTTGTAAAGCACAACAGCGCTGTTTGGGCGCTCGTAGTGAAGGTTGTGCATCAAGTTCAGATCGATCCAGGCGGCAAGTCTAAGGCAGGTTTCTTGTCGAGAACTATGTCAGCGTGAGTTTTGCGGCCTGCCCTTGCCTGCCGGCTTGACGTAGTTGCCGAGAAGCGACCTGCTTTTAGACTTATAATATTTTCTTGCTTTTGGGGGGCCGGGGTTTCCCTGTCGAAAAATATTGGGTGGCTCATGAATAATTCATGAGGTGACAAAAGGCCGTATTTCGGGGCTTGCCGTCAGCCGCTGCGTGACAGCAGGCCCGAGGCAAGTAGGACAGGAAGGAGAAAGCCTCGTTTGACCCGATTTTTGGGACTCGGCTTGGCCCAGGAAAGCGTCGATTTAATTTGAGCGAGCTGGCCAACAAAGTGACCATCGATCTTGGGAAAACTAGAAGTGCAGGCACGCGCGATCTTCTGTTGACTTAGAGGGTTGTTGTAGCGTTTGCGACGATGAAAGGATTGTAGAAGTCAAGTGGGACAGTGCTTTACTTAGAGCGAAGGGCGCTGACAGGGAAAAACCGGGCAAAGTGTAGCGGCCGCCATGTTTTTTTTTTTTTTTGGCCGTTCCGGAACCGGACTGGACTCTGGGCCGGATACATGGGATCGACGGCCAAAAGGCTGTCACAGAAGTAGTTTTCCCAACTAACCCTTGACCCTAACCGCAAGCAAAACTTGACTCGAAGCTAACCCTATGACCGCGGGTTAGCCGCGGCTTGGTCGCGGGTCAGGGTCGCGGGATACGGGTTAGGGTGCGGGATGAGCCTTAACTTTGCTGTTTTGGGGATTTTGGGCGCGCGATGCGGGTTAGGGTTAGGGGACGCGGGTTAGGGTCACGGGATCATCATTGTCTTTCGGGACGGGATGCGGGATACGGGTTTAGGGATGGGGATTTCGCGGGATTTGTCCATTTTTCACGTTTTTGTCATTTTTTGCTATTTTTGATGACGTTGGGCTCTCGGGGCGCGAGATCAGCGTGACATTGCAAAAATACGAGGAAATCACTGCAGTAACGATGCTAAATACGTGCGACCCGGTCAGAAAATTCAAAATTATACAAGGGTTTTGAGCTAACGTGGCTTTTTCGCCAGGGTTGATGTTAGGGTTAGGGTTTGGACTCGAGCGTGACCTTGCAAAAAATAATAAATACGAGGAAATCACTGCAGTAACGATGCTAAATACGTGCGACCCGGTCAGAAAATGCAAAATTATACAAGGGTCTTGAGCTAACGTGGCTTTTTCGCTAGGGTTGATGTTAGGGTTGGTACAGAAGGGTGGTTTTGATAAAACACCAACCAACCCTTCAAGGGTTTTCGGTGGAAATTTCAACCCTTGCCTAATTTCAACTAAAAACGTCGCAAAAGTGTGGGAATGATGCAAAAAACGTTAGAAAACAAGCTTTTCGGAAGCTCACCTTGCCCTGCAGCGCTCGTTTACTCCGTCCTGGCGTCTTGAGCAGGCGAAAAATCAGCAAAATTCAGTCTTAACAGGTTGGCACGATGCGTCGGCCATGTTTTTTTGCACTGAACAGAGCGGGACTGGGCGACTGGCGCCGTATTGTGACGTTGAGTGACGTATCAGCCGAGGGAAGGTTCAAGAATATGGCGGGATTGCGGGATTGTAAATAAAATATTGGCCGTGTTTGGAGCAAAGTTTGCGCCGCCTGGTGGTGGAAGGACATCATTAAGTCCGGAAACCCGCAAGTCAACAGCATCCCTCGAAGAACTGAGGGATGTTCTGAGCCTTGTAAAGCACAACAGCGCTGTTTGGGCGCTCGTAGTGAAGGTTGTGCATCAAGTTCAGATCGATCCAGGCGGCAAGTCTAAGGCAGGTTTCTTGTCGAGAACTATGTCAGCGTGAGTTTTGCGGCCTGCCCTTGCCTGCCGGCTTGACGTAGTTGCCGAGAAGCGACCTGCTTTTAGACTTATAATATTTTCTTGCTTTTGGGGGGCCGGGGTTTCCCTGTCGAAAAATATTGGGTGGCTCATGAATAATTCATGAGGTGACAAAAGGCCGTATTTCGGGGCTTGCCGTCAGCCGCTGCGTGACAGCAGGCCCGAGGCAAGTAGGACAGGAAGGAGAAAGCCTCGTTTGACCCGATTTTTGGGACTCGCTTGGCCCAGGAAAGCGTCGATTTAATTTGAGCGAGCTGGCCAACAAAGTGACCATCGATCTTGGGAAAACTAGAAGTGCAGGCACGCGCGATCTTCTGTTGACTTAGAGGGTTGTTGTAGCGTTTGCGACGATGAAAGGATTGTAGAAGTCAAGTGGGACAGTGCTTTACTTAGAGCGAAGGGCGCTGACAGGGAAAAACCGGGCAAAGTGTAGCGGCCGCCATGTTTTTTTTTTTTTTGGCCGTTCCGGAACCGGACTGGACTCTGGGCCGGATACATGGGATCGACGGCCAAAAGGCTGTCACAGAAGTAGTTTTCCCAACTAACCCTTGACCCTAACCGCAAGCAAACTTGACTCGAAGCTAACCCTATGACCGCGGGTTAGCCGCGGCTTGGTCGCGGGTCAGGGTCGCGGGATACGGGTTAGGGTTGCGGGATGAGCCTTAACTTTGCTGTTTTGGGGATTTTGGGCGCGCGATGCGGGTTAGGGTTAGGGGACGCGGGTTAGGGTCACGGGATCATCATTGTCTTTCGGGACGGGATGCGGGATACGGGTTTAGGGATGGGATTTCGCGGGATTTGTCCATTTTTCCACGTTTTTGTCATTTTTTGCTATTTTTGATGACGTTGGGCTCTCGGGGCGCGAGATCAGCGTGACATTGCAAAAATACGAGGAAATCACTGCAGTAACGATGCTAAATACGTGCGACCCGGTCAGAAAATTCAAAATTATACAAGGGTTTTGAGCTAACGTGGCTTTTTCGCCAGGGTTGATGTTAGGGTTAGGGTTTGGACTCGAGCGTGACCTTGCAAAAAATAATAAATACGAGGAAATCACTGCAGTAACGATGCTAAATACGTGCGACCCGGTCAGAAAATGCAAAATTATACAAGGGTCTTGAGCTAACGTGGCTTTTTCGCTAGGGTTGATGTTAGGGTTGGTACAGAAGGGTGGTTTTGATAAAACACCAACCAACCCTTCAAGGGTTTTCGGTGGAAATTTCAACCCTTGCCTAATTTCAACTAAAAACGTCGCAAAAGTGTGGGAATGATGCAAAAAACGTTAGAAAACAAGCTTTTCGGAAGCTCACCTTGCCCTGCAGCGCTCGTTTACTCCGTCCTGGCGTCTTGAGCAGGCGAAAAATCAGCAAAATTCAGTCTTAACAGGTTGGCACGATGCGTCGGCCATGTTTTTTTGCACTGAACAGAGCGGGACTGGGCGACTGGCGCCGTATTGTGACGTTGAGTGACGTATCAGCCGAGGGAAGGTTCAAGAATATGGCGGGATTGCGGGATTGTAAATAAAATATTGGCCGTGTTTGGAGCAAAGTTTGCGCCGCCTGGTGGTGGAAGGACATCATTAAGTCCGGAAACCCGCAAGTCAACAGCATCCCTCGAAGAACTGAGGGATGTTCTGAGCCTTGTAAAGCACAACAGCGCTGTTTGGGCGCTCGTAGTGAAGGTTGTGCATCAAGTTCAGATCGATCCAGGCGGCAAGTCTAAGGCAGGTTTCTTGTCGAGAACTATGTCAGCGTGAGTTTTGCGGCCTGCCCTTGCCTGCCGGCTTGACGTAGTTGCCGAGAAGCGACCTGCTTTTAGACTTATAATATTTTCTTGCTTTTGGGGGGCCGGGGTTTCCCTGTCGAAAAATATTGGGTGGCTCATGAATAATTCATGAGGTGACAAAAGGCCGTATTTCGGGGCTTGCCGTCAGCCGCTGCGTGACAGCAGGCCCGAGGCAAGTAGGACAGGAAGGAGAAAGCCTCGTTTGACCCGATTTTTGGGACTCGCTTGGCCCAGGAAAGCGTCGATTTAATTTGAGCGAGCTGGCCAACAAAGTGACCATCGATCTTGGGAAAACTAGAAGTGCAGGCACGCGCGATCTTCTGTTGACTTAGAGGGTTGTTGTAGCGTTTGCGACGATGAAAGGATTGTAGAAGTCAAGTGGGACAGTGCTTTACTTAGAGCGAAGGGCGCTGACAGGGAAAAACCGGGCAAAGTGTAGCGGCCGCCATGTTTTTTTTTTTTTTTGGCCGTTCCGGAACCGGACTGGACTCTGGGCCGGATACATGGGATCGACGGCCAAAAGGCTGTCACAGAAGTAGTTTTCCCAACTAACCCTTGACCCTAACCGCAAGCAAACTTGACTCGAAGCTAACCCTATGACCGCGGGTTAGCCGCGGCTTGGTCGCGGGTCAGGGTCGCGGGATACGGGTTAGGGTTGCGGGATGAGCCTTAACTTTGCTGTTTTGGGGATTTTGGGCGCGCGATGCGGGTTAGGGTTAGGGGACGCGGGTTAGGGTCACGGGATCATCATTGTCTTTCGGGACGGGATGCGGGATACGGGTTTAGGGATGGGATTTCGCGGGATTTGTCCATTTTTCCACGTTTTTGTCATTTTTTGCTATTTTTGATGACGTTGGGCTCTCGGGGCGCGAGATCAGCGTGACATTGCAAAAATACGAGGAAATCACTGCAGTAACGATGCTAAATACGTGCGACCCGGTCAGAAAATTCAAAATTATACAAGGGTTTTGAGCTAACGTGGCTTTTTCGCCAGGGTTGATGTTAGGGTTAGGGTTTGGACTCGAGCGTGACCTTGCAAAAAATAATAAATACGAGGAAATCACTGCAGTAACGATGCTAAATACGTGCGACCCGGTCAGAAAATGCAAAATTATACAAGGGTCTTGAGCTAACGTGGCTTTTTCGCTAGGGTTGATGTTAGGGTTGGTACAGAAGGGTGGTTTTGATAAAACACCAACCAACCCTTCAAGGGTTTTCGGTGGAAATTTCAACCCTTGCCTAATTTCAACTAAAAACGTCGCAAAAGTGTGGGAATGATGCAAAAAACGTTAGAAAACAAGCTTTTCGGAAGCTCACCTTGCCCTGCAGCGCTCGTTTACTCCGTCCTGGCGTCTTGAGCAGGCGAAAAATCAGCAAAATTCAGTCTTAACAGGTTGGCACGATGCGTCGGCCATGTTTTTTTGCACTGAACAGAGCGGGACTGGGCGACTGGCGCCGTATTGTGACGTTGAGTGACGTATCAGCCGAGGGAAGGTTCAAGAATATGGCGGGATTGCGGGATTGTAAATAAAATATTGGCCGTGTTTGGAGCAAAGTTTGCGCCGCCTGGTGGTGGAAGGACATCATTAAGTCCGGAAACCCGCAAGTCAACAGCATCCCTCGAAGAACTGAGGGATGTTCTGAGCCTTGTAAAGCACAACAGCGCTGTTTGGGCGCTCGTAGTGAAGGTTGTGCATCAAGTTCAGATCGATCCAGGCGGCAAGTCTAAGGCAGGTTTCTTGTCGAGAACTATGTCAGCGTGAGTTTTGCGGCCTGCCCTTGCCTGCCGGCTTGACGTAGTTGCCGAGAAGCGACCTGCTTTTAGACTTATAATATTTTCTTGCTTTTGGGGGGCCGGGGTTTCCCTGTCGAAAAATATTGGGTGGCTCATGAATAATTCATGAGGTGACAAAAGGCCGTATTTCGGGGCTTGCCGTCAGCCGCTGCGTGACAGCAGGCCCGAGGCAAGTAGGACAGGAAGGAGAAAGCCTCGTTTGACCCGATTTTTGGGACTCGCTTGGCCCAGGAAAGCGTCGATTTAATTTGAGCGAGCTGGCCAACAAAGTGACCATCGATCTTGGGAAAACTAGAAGTGCAGGCACGCGCGATCTTCTGTTGACTTAGAGGGTTGTTGTAGCGTTTGCGACGATGAAAGGATTGTAGAAGTCAAGTGGGACAGTGCTTTACTTAGAGCGAAGGGCGCTGACAGGGAAAAACCGGGCAAAGTGTAGCGGCCGCCATGTTTTTTTTTTTTTTTGGCCGTTCCGGAACCGGACTGGACTCTGGGCCGGATACATGGGATCGACGGCCAAAAGGCTGTCACAGAAGTAGTTTTCCCAACTAACCCTTGACCCTAACCGCAAGCAAACTTGACTCGAAGCTAACCCTATGACCGCGGGTTAGCCGCGGCTTGGTCGCGGGTCAGGGTCGCGGGATACGGGTTAGGGTTGCGGGATGAGCCTTAACTTTGCTGTTTTGGGGATTTTGGGCGCGCGATGCGGGTTAGGGTTAGGGGACGCGGGTTAGGGTCACGGGATCATCATTGTCTTTCGGGACGGGATGCGGGATACGGGTTTAGGGATGGGATTTCGCGGGATTTGTCCATTTTTCCACGTTTTTGTCATTTTTTGCTATTTTTGATGACGTTGGGCTCTCGGGGCGCGAGATCAGCGTGACATTGCAAAAATACGAGGAAATCACTGCAGTAACGATGCTAAATACGTGCGACCCGGTCAGAAAATTCAAAATTATACAAGGGTTTTGAGCTAACGTGGCTTTTTCGCCAGGGTTGATGTTAGGGTTAGGGTTTGGACTCGAGCGTGACCTTGCAAAAAATAATAAATACGAGGAAATCACTGCAGTAACGATGCTAAATACGTGCGACCCGGTCAGAAAATGCAAAATTATACAAGGGTCTTGAGCTAACGTGGCTTTTTCGCTAGGGTTGATGTTAGGGTTGGTACAGAAGGGTGGTTTTGATAAAACACCAACCAACCCTTCAAGGGTTTTCGGTGGAAATTTCAACCCTTGCCTAATTTCAACTAAAAACGTCGCAAAAGTGTGGGAATGATGCAAAAAACGTTAGAAAACAAGCTTTTCGGAAGCTCACCTTGCCCTGCAGCGCTCGTTTACTCCGTCCTGGCGTCTTGAGCAGGCGAAAAATCAGCAAAATTCAGTCTTAACAGGTTGGCACGATGCGTCGGCCATGTTTTTTTGCACTGAACAGAGCGGGACTGGGCGACTGGCGCCGTATTGTGACGTTGAGTGACGTATCAGCCGAGGGAAGGTTCAAGAATATGGCGGGATTGCGGGATTGTAAATAAAATATTGGCCGTGTTTGGAGCAAAGTTTGCGCCGCCTGGTGGTGGAAGGACATCATTAAGTCCGGAAACCCGCAAGTCAACAGCATCCCTCGAAGAACTGAGGGATGTTCTGAGCCTTGTAAAGCACAACAGCGCTGTTTGGGCGCTCGTAGTGAAGGTTGTGCATCAAGTTCAGATCGATCCAGGCGGCAAGTCTAAGGCAGGTTTCTTGTCGAGAACTATGTCAGCGTGAGTTTTGCGGCCTGCCCTTGCCTGCCGGCTTGACGTAGTTGCCGAGAAGCGACCTGCTTTTAGACTTATAATATTTTCTTGCTTTTGGGGGGCCGGGGTTTCCCTGTCGAAAAATATTGGGTGGCTCATGAATAATTCATGAGGTGACAAAAGGCCGTATTTCGGGGCTTGCCGTCAGCCGCTGCGTGACAGCAGGCCCGAGGCAAGTAGGACAGGAAGGAGAAAGCCTCGTTTGACCCGATTTTTGGGACTCGCTTGGCCCAGGAAAGCGTCGATTTAATTTGAGCGAGCTGGCCAACAAAGTGACCATCGATCTTGGGAAAACTAGAAGTGCAGGCACGCGCGATCTTCTGTTGACTTAGAGGGTTGTTGTAGCGTTTGCGACGATGAAAGGATTGTAGAAGTCAAGTGGGACAGTGCTTTACTTAGAGCGAAGGGCGCTGACAGGGAAAAACCGGGCAAAGTGTAGCGGCCGCCATGTTTTTTTTTTTTTTTGGCCGTTCCGGAACCGGACTGGACTCTGGGCCGGATACATGGGATCGACGGCCAAAAGGCTGTCACAGAAGTAGTTTTCCCAACTAACCCTTGACCCTAACCGCAAGCAAACTTGACTCGAAGCTAACCCTATGACCGCGGGTTAGCCGCGGCTTGGTCGCGGGTCAGGGTCGCGGGATACGGGTTAGGGTTGCGGGATGAGCCTTAACTTTGCTGTTTTGGGGATTTTGGGCGCGCGATGCGGGTTAGGGTTAGGGGACGCGGGTTAGGGTCACGGGATCATCATTGTCTTTCGGGACGGGATGCGGGATACGGGTTTAGGGATGGGATTTCGCGGGATTTGTCCATTTTTCCACGTTTTTGTCATTTTTTGCTATTTTTGATGACGTTGGGCTCTCGGGGCGCGAGATCAGCGTGACATTGCAAAAATACGAGGAAATCACTGCAGTAACGATGCTAAATACGTGCGACCCGGTCAGAAAATTCAAAATTATACAAGGGTTTTGAGCTAACGTGGCTTTTTCGCCAGGGTTGATGTTAGGGTTAGGGTTTGGACTCGAGCGTGACCTTGCAAAAAATAATAAATACGAGGAAATCACTGCAGTAACGATGCTAAATACGTGCGACCCGGTCAGAAAATGCAAAATTATACAAGGGTCTTGAGCTAACGTGGCTTTTTCGCTAGGGTTGATGTTAGGGTTGGTACAGAAGGGTGGTTTTGATAAAACACCAACCAACCCTTCAAGGGTTTTCGGTGGAAATTTCAACCCTTGCCTAATTTCAACTAAAAACGTCGCAAAAGTGTGGGAATGATGCAAAAAACGTTAGAAAACAAGCTTTTCGGAAGCTCACCTTGCCCTGCAGCGCTCGTTTACTCCGTCCTGGCGTCTTGAGCAGGCGAAAAATCAGCAAAATTCAGTCTTAACAGGTTGGCACGATGCGTTGGCCATGTTTTTTTGCACTGAACAGAGCGGGACTGGGCGACTGGCGCCGTATTGTGACGTTGAGTGACGTATCAGCCGAGGGAAGGTTCAAGAATATGGCGGGATTGCGGGATTGTAAATAAAATATTGGCCGTGTTTGGAGCAAAGTTTGCGCCGCCTGGTGGTGGAAGGACATCATTAAGTCCGGAAACCCGCAAGTCAACAGCATCCCTCGAAGAACTGAGGGATGTTCTGAGCCTTGTAAAGCACAACAGCGCTGTTTGGGCGCTCGTAGTGAAGGTTGTGCATCAAGTTCAGATCGATCCAGGCGGCAAGTCTAAGGCAGGTTTCTTGTCGAGAACTATGTCAGCGTGAGTTTTGCGGCCTGCCCTTGCCTGCCGGCTTGACGTAGTTGCCGAGAAGCGACCTGCTTTTAGACTTATAATATTTTCTTGCTTTTGGGGGGCCGGGGTTTCCCTGTCGAAAAATATTGGGTGGCTCATGAATAATTCATGAGGTGACAAAAGGCCGTATTTCGGGGCTTGCCGTCAGCCGCTGCGTGACAGCAGGCCCGAGGCAAGTAGGACAGGAAGGAGAAAGCCTCGTTTGACCCGATTTTTGGGACTCGCTTGGCCCAGGAAAGCGTCGATTTAATTTGAGCGAGCTGGCCAACAAAGTGACCATCGATCTTGGGAAAACTAGAAGTGCAGGCACGCGCGATCTTCTGTTGACTTAGAGGGTTGTTGTAGCGTTTGCGACGATGAAAGGATTGTAGAAGTCAAGTGGGACAGTGCTTTACTTAGAGCGAAGGGCGCTGACAGGGAAAAACCGGGCAAAGTGTAGCGGCCGCCATGTTTTTTTTTTTTTTTGGCCGTTCCGGAACCGGACTGGACTCTGGGCCGGATACATGGGATCGACGGCCAAAAGGCTGTCACAGAAGTAGTTTTCCCAACTAACCCTTGACCCTAACCGCAAGCAAACTTGACTCGAAGCTAACCCTATGACCGCGGGTTAGCCGCGGCTTGGTCGCGGGTCAGGGTCGCGGGATACGGGTTAGGGTTGCGGGATGAGCCTTAACTTTGCTGTTTTGGGGATTTTGGGCGCGCGATGCGGGTTAGGGTTAGGGGACGCGGGTTAGGGTCACGGGATCATCATTGTCTTTCGGGACGGGATGCGGGATACGGGTTTAGGGATGGGATTTCGCGGGATTTGTCCATTTTTCCACGTTTTTGTCATTTTTTGCTATTTTTGATGACGTTGGGCTCTCGGGGCGCGAGATCAGCGTGACATTGCAAAAATACGAGGAAATCACTGCAGTAACGATGCTAAATACGTGCGACCCGGTCAGAAAATTCAAAATTATACAAGGGTTTTGAGCTAACGTGGCTTTTTCGCCAGGGTTGATGTTAGGGTTAGGGTTTGGACTCGAGCGTGACCTTGCAAAAAATAATAAATACGAGGAAATCACTGCAGTAACGATGCTAAATACGTGCGACCCGGTCAGAAAATGCAAAATTATACAAGGGTCTTGAGCTAACGTGGCTTTTTCGCTAGGGTTGATGTTAGGGTTGGTACAGAAGGGTGGTTTTGATAAAACACCAACCAACCCTTCAAGGGTTTTCGGTGGAAATTTCAACCCTTGCCTAATTTCAACTAAAAACGTCGCAAAAGTGTGGGAATGATGCAAAAAACGTTAGAAAACAAGCTTTTCGGAAGCTCACCTTGCCCTGCAGCGCTCGTTTACTCCGTCCTGGCGTCTTGAGCAGGCGAAAAATCAGCAAAATTCAGTCTTAACAGGTTGGCACGATGCGTCGGCCATGTTTTTTTGCACTGAACAGAGCGGGACTGGGCGACTGGCGCCGTATTGTGACGTTGAGTGACGTATCAGCCGAGGGAAGGTTCAAGAATATGGCGGGATTGCGGGATTGTAAATAAAATATTGGCCGTGTTTGGAGCAAAGTTTGCGCCGCCTGGTGGTGGAAGGACATCATTAAGTCCGGAAACCCGCAAGTCAACAGCATCCCTCGAAGAACTGAGGGATGTTCTGAGCCTTGTAAAGCACAACAGCGCTGTTTGGGCGCTCGTAGTGAAGGTTGTGCATCAAGTTCAGATCGATCCAGGCGGCAAGTCTAAGGCAGGTTTCTTGTCGAGAACTATGTCAGCGTGAGTTTTGCGGCCTGCCCTTGCCTGCCGGCTTGACGTAGTTGCCGAGAAGCGACCTGCTTTTAGACTTATAATATTTTCTTGCTTTTGGGGGGCCGGGGTTTCCCTGTCGAAAAATATTGGGTGGCTCATGAATAATTCATGAGGTGACAAAAGGCCGTATTTCGGGGCTTGCCGTCAGCCGCTGCGTGACAGCAGGCCCGAGGCAAGTAGGACAGGAAGGAGAAAGCCTCGTTTGACCCGATTTTTGGGACTCGCTTGGCCCAGGAAAGCGTCGATTTAATTTGAGCGAGCTGGCCAACAAAGTGACCATCGATCTTGGGAAAACTAGAAGTGCAGGCACGCGCGATCTTCTGTTGACTTAGAGGGTTGTTGTAGCGTTTGCGACGATGAAAGGATTGTAGAAGTCAAGTGGGACAGTGCTTTACTTAGAGCGAAGGGCGCTGACAGGGAAAAACCGGGCAAAGTGTAGCGGCCGCCATGTTTTTTTTTTTTTTTGGCCGTTCCGGAACCGGACTGGACTCTGGGCCGGATACATGGGATCGACGGCCAAAAGGCTGTCACAGAAGTAGTTTTCCCAACTAACCCTTGACCCTAACCGCAAGCAAACTTGACTCGAAGCTAACCCTATGACCGCGGGTTAGCCGCGGCTTGGTCGCGGGTCAGGGTCGCGGGATACGGGTTAGGGTTGCGGGATGAGCCTTAACTTTGCTGTTTTGGGGATTTTGGGCGCGCGATGCGGGTTAGGGTTAGGGGACGCGGGTTAGGGTCACGGGATCATCATTGTCTTTCGGGACGGGATGCGGGATACGGGTTTAGGGATGGGATTTCGCGGGATTTGTCCATTTTTCCACGTTTTTGTCATTTTTTGCTATTTTTGATGACGTTGGGCTCTCGGGGCGCGAGATCAGCGTGACATTGCAAAAATACGAGGAAATCACTGCAGTAACGATGCTAAATACGTGCGACCCGGTCAGAAAATTCAAAATTATACAAGGGTTTTGAGCTAACGTGGCTTTTTCGCCAGGGTTGATGTTAGGGTTAGGGTTTGGACTCGAGCGTGACCTTGCAAAAAATAATAAATACGAGGAAATCACTGCAGTAACGATGCTAAATACGTGCGACCCGGTCAGAAAATGCAAAATTATACAAGGGTCTTGAGCTAACGTGGCTTTTTCGCTAGGGTTGATGTTAGGGTTGGTACAGAAGGGTGGTTTTGATAAAACACCAACCAACCCTTCAAGGGTTTTCGGTGGAAATTTCAACCCTTGCCTAATTTCAACTAAAAACGTCGCAAAAGTGTGGGAATGATGCAAAAAACGTTAGAAAACAAGCTTTTCGGAAGCTCACCTTGCCCTGCAGCGCTCGTTTACTCCGTCCTGGCGTCTTGAGCAGGCGAAAAATCAGCAAAATTCAGTCTTAACAGGTTGGCACGATGCGTCGGCCATGTTTTTTTGCACTGAACAGAGCGGGACTGGGCGACTGGCGCCGTATTGTGACGTTGAGTGACGTATCAGCCGAGGGAAGGTTCAAGAATATGGCGGGATTGCGGGATTGTAAATAAAATATTGGCCGTGTTTGGAGCAAAGTTTGCGCCGCCTGGTGGTGGAAGGACATCATTAAGTCCGGAAACCCGCAAGTCAACAGCATCCCTCGAAGAACTGAGGGATGTTCTGAGCCTTGTAAAGCACAACAGCGCTGTTTGGGCGCTCGTAGTGAAGGTTGTGCATCAAGTTCAGATCGATCCAGGCGGCAAGTCTAAGGCAGGTTTCTTGTCGAGAACTATGTCAGCGTGAGTTTTGCGGCCTGCCCTTGCCTGCCGGCTTGACGTAGTTGCCGAGAAGCGACCTGCTTTTAGACTTATAATATTTTCTTGCTTTTGGGGGGCCGGGGTTTCCCTGTCGAAAAATATTGGGTGGCTCATGAATAATTCATGAGGTGACAAAAGGCCGTATTTCGGGGCTTGCCGTCAGCCGCTGCGTGACAGCAGGCCCGAGGCAAGTAGGACAGGAAGGAGAAAGCCTCGTTTGACCCGATTTTTGGGACTCGCTTGGCCCAGGAAAGCGTCGATTTAATTTGAGCGAGCTGGCCAACAAAGTGACCATCGATCTTGGGAAAACTAGAAGTGCAGGCACGCGCGATCTTCTGTTGACTTAGAGGGTTGTTGTAGCGTTTGCGACGATGAAAGGATTGTAGAAGTCAAGTGGGACAGTGCTTTACTTAGAGCGAAGGGCGCTGACAGGGAAAAACCGGGCAAAGTGTAGCGGCCGCCATGTTTTTTTTTTTTTTTGGCCGTTCCGGAACCGGACTGGACTCTGGGCCGGATACATGGGATCGACGGCCAAAAGGCTGTCACAGAAGTAGTTTTCCCAACTAACCCTTGACCCTAACCGCAAGCAAACTTGACTCGAAGCTAACCCTATGACCGCGGGTTAGCCGCGGCTTGGTCGCGGGTCAGGGTCGCGGGATACGGGTTAGGGTTGCGGGATGAGCCTTAACTTTGCTGTTTTGGGGATTTTGGGCGCGCGATGCGGGTTAGGGTTAGGGGACGCGGGTTAGGGTCACGGGATCATCATTGTCTTTCGGGACGGGATGCGGGATACGGGTTTAGGGATGGGATTTCGCGGGATTTGTCCATTTTTCCACGTTTTTGTCATTTTTTGCTATTTTTGATGACGTTGGGCTCTCGGGGCGCGAGATCAGCGTGACATTGCAAAAATACGAGGAAATCACTGCAGTAACGATGCTAAATACGTGCGACCCGGTCAGAAAATTCAAAATTATACAAGGGTTTTGAGCTAACGTGGCTTTTTCGCCAGGGTTGATGTTAGGGTTAGGGTTTGGACTCGAGCGTGACCTTGCAAAAAATAATAAATACGAGGAAATCACTGCAGTAACGATGCTAAATACGTGCGACCCGGTCAGAAAATGCAAAATTATACAAGGGTCTTGAGCTAACGTGGCTTTTTCGCTAGGGTTGATGTTAGGGTTGGTACAGAAGGGTGGTTTTGATAAAACACCAACCAACCCTTCAAGGGTTTTCGGTGGAAATTTCAACCCTTGCCTAATTTCAACTAAAAACGTCGCAAAAGTGTGGGAATGATGCAAAAAACGTTAGAAAACAAGCTTTTCGGAAGCTCACCTTGCCCTGCAGCGCTCGTTTACTCCGTCCTGGCGTCTTGAGCAGGCGAAAAATCAGCAAAATTCAGTCTTAACAGGTTGGCACGATGCGTCGGCCATGTTTTTTTGCACTGAACAGAGCGGGACTGGGCGACTGGCGCCGTATTGTGACGTTGAGTGACGTATCAGCCGAGGGAAGGTTCAAGAATATGGCGGGATTGCGGGATTGTAAATAAAATATTGGCCGTGTTTGGAGCAAAGTTTGCGCCGCCTGGTGGTGGAAGGACATCATTAAGTCCGGAAACCCGCAAGTCAACAGCATCCCTCGAAGAACTGAGGGATGTTCTGAGCCTTGTAAAGCACAACAGCGCTGTTTGGGCGCTCGTAGTGAAGGTTGTGCATCAAGTTCAGATCGATCCAGGCGGCAAGTCTAAGGCAGGTTTCTTGTCGAGAACTATGTCAGCGTGAGTTTTGCGGCCTGCCCTTGCCTGCCGGCTTGACGTAGTTGCCGAGAAGCGACCTGCTTTTAGACTTATAATATTTTCTTGCTTTTGGGGGGCCGGGGTTTCCCTGTCGAAAAATATTGGGTGGCTCATGAATAATTCATGAGGTGACAAAAGGCCGTATTTCGGGGCTTGCCGTCAGCCGCTGCGTGACAGCAGGCCCGAGGCAAGTAGGACAGGAAGGAGAAAGCCTCGTTTGACCCGATTTTTGGGACTCGCTTGGCCCAGGAAAGCGTCGATTTAATTTGAGCGAGCTGGCCAACAAAGTGACCATCGATCTTGGGAAAACTAGAAGTGCAGGCACGCGCGATCTTCTGTTGACTTAGAGGGTTGTTGTAGCGTTTGCGACGATGAAAGGATTGTAGAAGTCAAGTGGGACAGTGCTTTACTTAGAGCGAAGGGCGCTGACAGGGAAAAACCGGGCAAAGTGTAGCGGCCGCCATGTTTTTTTTTTTTTTTGGCCGTTCCGGAACCGGACTGGACTCTGGGCCGGATACATGGGATCGACGGCCAAAAGGCTGTCACAGAAGTAGTTTTCCCAACTAACCCTTGACCCTAACCGCAAGCAAACTTGACTCGAAGCTAACCCTATGACCGCGGGTTAGCCGCGGCTTGGTCGCGGGTCAGGGTCGCGGGATACGGGTTAGGGTTGCGGGATGAGCCTTAACTTTGCTGTTTTGGGGATTTTGGGCGCGCGATGCGGGTTAGGGTTAGGGGACGCGGGTTAGGGTCACGGGATCATCATTGTCTTTCGGGACGGGATGCGGGATACGGGTTTAGGGATGGGATTTCGCGGGATTTGTCCATTTTTCCACGTTTTTGTCATTTTTTGCTATTTTTGATGACGTTGGGCTCTCGGGGCGCGAGATCAGCGTGACATTGCAAAAATACGAGGAAATCACTGCAGTAACGATGCTAAATACGTGCGACCCGGTCAGAAAATTCAAAATTATACAAGGGTTTTGAGCTAACGTGGCTTTTTCGCCAGGGTTGATGTTAGGGTTAGGGTTTGGACTCGAGCGTGACCTTGCAAAAAATAATAAATACGAGGAAATCACTGCAGTAACGATGCTAAATACGTGCGACCCGGTCAGAAAATGCAAAATTATACAAGGGTCTTGAGCTAACGTGGCTTTTTCGCTAGGGTTGATGTTAGGGTTGGTACAGAAGGGTGGTTTTGATAAAACACCAACCAACCCTTCAAGGGTTTTCGGTGGAAATTTCAACCCTTGCCTAATTTCAACTAAAAACGTCGCAAAAGTGTGGGAATGATGCAAAAAACGTTAGAAAACAAGCTTTTCGGAAGCTCACCTTGCCCTGCAGCGCTCGTTTACTCCGTCCTGGCGTCTTGAGCAGGCGAAAAATCAGCAAAATTCAGTCTTAACAGGTTGGCACGATGCGTCGGCCATGTTTTTTTGCACTGAACAGAGCGGGACTGGGCGACTGGCGCCGTATTGTGACGTTGAGTGACGTATCAGCCGAGGGAAGGTTCAAGAATATGGCGGGATTGCGGGATTGTAAATAAAATATTGGCCGTGTTTGGAGCAAAGTTTGCGCCGCCTGGTGGTGGAAGGACATCATTAAGTCCGGAAACCCGCAAGTCAACAGCATCCCTCGAAGAACTGAGGGATGTTCTGAGCCTTGTAAAGCACAACAGCGCTGTTTGGGCGCTCGTAGTGAAGGTTGTGCATCAAGTTCAGATCGATCCAGGCGGCAAGTCTAAGGCAGGTTTCTTGTCGAGAACTATGTCAGCGTGAGTTTTGCGGCCTGCCCTTGCCTGCCGGCTTGACGTAGTTGCCGAGAAGCGACCTGCTTTTAGACTTATAATATTTTCTTGCTTTTGGGGGGCCGGGGTTTCCCTGTCGAAAAATATTGGGTGGCTCATGAATAATTCATGAGGTGACAAAAGGCCGTATTTCGGGGCTTGCCGTCAGCCGCTGCGTGACAGCAGGCCCGAGGCAAGTAGGACAGGAAGGAGAAAGCCTCGTTTGACCCGATTTTTGGGACTCGCTTGGCCCAGGAAAGCGTCGATTTAATTTGAGCGAGCTGGCCAACAAAGTGACCATCGATCTTGGGAAAACTAGAAGTGCAGGCACGCGCGATCTTCTGTTGACTTAGAGGGTTGTTGTAGCGTTTGCGACGATGAAAGGATTGTAGAAGTCAAGTGGGACAGTGCTTTACTTAGAGCGAAGGGCGCTGACAGGGAAAAACCGGGCAAAGTGTAGCGGCCGCCATGTTTTTTTTTTTTTTTGGCCGTTCCGGAACCGGACTGGACTCTGGGCCGGATACATGGGATCGACGGCCAAAAGGCTGTCACAGAAGTAGTTTTCCCAACTAACCCTTGACCCTAACCGCAAGCAAACTTGACTCGAAGCTAACCCTATGACCGCGGGTTAGCCGCGGCTTGGTCGCGGGTCAGGGTCGCGGGATACGGGTTAGGGTTGCGGGATGAGCCTTAACTTTGCTGTTTTGGGGATTTTGGGCGCGCGATGCGGGTTAGGGTTAGGGGACGCGGGTTAGGGTCACGGGATCATCATTGTCTTTCGGGACGGGATGCGGGATACGGGTTTAGGGATGGGATTTCGCGGGATTTGTCCATTTTTCCACGTTTTTGTCATTTTTTGCTATTTTTGATGACGTTGGGCTCTCGGGGCGCGAGATCAGCGTGACATTGCAAAAATACGAGGAAATCACTGCAGTAACGATGCTAAATACGTGCGACCCGGTCAGAAAATTCAAAATTATACAAGGGTTTTGAGCTAACGTGGCTTTTTCGCCAGGGTTGATGTTAGGGTTAGGGTTTGGACTCGAGCGTGACCTTGCAAAAAATAATAAATACGAGGAAATCACTGCAGTAACGATGCTAAATACGTGCGACCCGGTCAGAAAATGCAAAATTATACAAGGGTCTTGAGCTAACGTGGCTTTTTCGCTAGGGTTGATGTTAGGGTTGGTACAGAAGGGTGGTTTTGATAAAACACCAACCAACCCTTCAAGGGTTTTCGGTGGAAATTTCAACCCTTGCCTAATTTCAACTAAAAACGTCGCAAAAGTGTGGGAATGATGCAAAAAACGTTAGAAAACAAGCTTTTCGGAAGCTCACCTTGCCCTGCAGCGCTCGTTTACTCCGTCCTGGCGTCTTGAGCAGGCGAAAAATCAGCAAAATTCAGTCTTAACAGGTTGGCACGATGCGTCGGCCATGTTTTTTTGCACTGAACAGAGCGGGACTGGGCGACTGGCGCCGTATTGTGACGTTGAGTGACGTATCAGCCGAGGGAAGGTTCAAGAATATGGCGGGATTGCGGGATTGTAAATAAAATATTGGCCGTGTTTGGAGCAAAGTTTGCGCCGCCTGGTGGTGGAAGGACATCATTAAGTCCGGAAACCCGCAAGTCAACAGCATCCCTCGAAGAACTGAGGGATGTTCTGAGCCTTGTAAAGCACAACAGCGCTGTTTGGGCGCTCGTAGTGAAGGTTGTGCATCAAGTTCAGATCGATCCAGGCGGCAAGTCTAAGGCAGGTTTCTTGTCGAGAACTATGTCAGCGTGAGTTTTGCGGCCTGCCCTTGCCTGCCGGCTTGACGTAGTTGCCGAGAAGCGACCTGCTTTTAGACTTATAATATTTTCTTGCTTTTGGGGGGCCGGGGTTTCCCTGTCGAAAAATATTGGGTGGCTCATGAATAATTCATGAGGTGACAAAAGGCCGTATTTCGGGGCTTGCCGTCAGCCGCTGCGTGACAGCAGGCCCGAGGCAAGTAGGACAGGAAGGAGAAAGCCTCGTTTGACCCGATTTTTGGGACTCGCTTGGCCCAGGAAAGCGTCGATTTAATTTGAGCGAGCTGGCCAACAAAGTGACCATCGATCTTGGGAAAACTAGAAGTGCAGGCACGCGCGATCTTCTGTTGACTTAGAGGGTTGTTGTAGCGTTTGCGACGATGAAAGGATTGTAGAAGTCAAGTGGGACAGTGCTTTACTTAGAGCGAAGGGCGCTGACAGGGAAAAACCGGGCAAAGTGTAGCGGCCGCCATGTTTTTTTTTTTTTTTGGCCGTTCCGGAACCGGACTGGACTCTGGGCCGGATACATGGGATCGACGGCCAAAAGGCTGTCACAGAAGTAGTTTTCCCAACTAACCCTTGACCCTAACCGCAAGCAAACTTGACTCGAAGCTAACCCTATGACCGCGGGTTAGCCGCGGCTTGGTCGCGGGTCAGGGTCGCGGGATACGGG
Organism: Porites rus; assembly: GCA_964035705.1. Lineage (NCBI taxonomy): Eukaryota > Metazoa > Cnidaria > Anthozoa > Scleractinia > Poritidae > Porites > Porites rus. Next base: position 19 of record CAXIVM010001545.1, on the reverse strand, counting down.
TTAGGGTTGCGGGATGAGC
>CAXIVM010001543.1:0-19835 GCA_964035705.1 Porites rus | reverse complement strand
GAAGCACTCTGGTGGCACCCAGAACAACGCTTAATCTTAGTATCAAGCTTGGAGGCAGGTGGGCGGCGCGTCCACGTACCCCAAACAGCCTTAGGAACCACCATGCTTGCCAAGAGCCCTCTTTTGTGCTGAGAAGTCACCGGGAGCAGAGCAATGCGATCAGCTCTCTGTTGCGCTTGACGCACACGCAGATCATGAGTAGGTTTAATGGCAGCCCCCAGGCGGGCCGTTGCATCAACCCCCAAAACTCTGGTGGAAGGCACAATTTGATCAGCACTAAAGCCTTCATCGATCAAATCCTGTTGCCATTTCTGTTTCCTAGTAAGGACTTTAGCTTTATTCGAGTTTTCACTGAGGCCTACTTCATCCGACAGGAGTTTCCAATTATGGAAAAGCCGGCCCGCCTGGGCAGGAGAAGAAGCTATGAAATTTCGATCGTCCAGGAAAGTTGTCAAAACGTGGGGCTCCGGCTCGTCGTGCACAATATGAGCCGAAAGGCCTGAGACAATTGCGATCAAGGTGAGGGGACTTAGCGAATCCCCTTGCGGTAAAGACGAACTAACCTGCTGGGCCTCAGGGAGGCACTCACCGTTGTACGTCAACCACCTGCGTTGGTTTAGCCAAATGGCTGACAACGGGCCGGCAATTTGTCTGGGACAGCCGAGATGAACCAAGCATCGAATACCTATCTTAGGATCGACATGATCGAAGCACTTTGAGTAATCTAAGCTGACTAGGACTTTGTCCTTCTTAGCAAACTCTTGAAGCAAGATGTCAATCGCCTGACCAACGCTGCGGCCAGCAACTCCCCCTTGCGCAGAAGGGTGCGCCCAGCGTTGCACCCACTGCCGTGTGTCAGAGCGGCAGGTCCAAGAGGAAGCTATGATCCGCCAAAGGACGCATTGAATGGCAATAGGCCGCAAATGCTTAGCATGCAAGGCTCCGTCTGAACGCAAAACGGCTTCAGGCTTCTGAATATGGACTTGTCTCACGCTAGCCCAGACGTTGGGGTTTCTTCTCTATTTAACCACCTATTAGTAAGGGCGGCAAAGACAATCCAGGCTTGAGCAGGCCAAAAACTTAATTCGTCACCACTCCAACCATCAGGCCCAGGAGCTTTGCCACGCTGCTGCGCAGCTTGGATCTGGAGCTCTTGTGGTGTGATGTCATTCCAAGGCTGTTCCGGCTCTGCTGGCATGTGTTGTTGCCAGGCTTGGGTTGCTCTATCGAGGTCAGGCCCCTGCCGGTGCCAAATACCTTCCCAGAATTTACGAATGGCCTCAAGTGATTTTTGGTTGTTGGATGAAGGCCTGCCCTGCTCAAAAGTGTCTTCATAGACAGAAGTGACCGGCGCATGATGTTCTCTGCGCACCCACTTGGCAGCCGCCTTGGGATCGGAACGAATGTGCTGACGCCATTTCTGGAGACGCGCAATTTTCTCTTGGCGGAGAAAGCTTTCAAGTTCACTGTGACACCAAGATTGAATATCCTCAATCCTATGGAACCCTTGATTACGAACCAATGGGTGGTGCCAGATGCGTTTCTTCAAGATGTTAGGAATCGGGGCGTCTTGCTCAACTAGCCGCATGGCTTCAAGAACACGACCAAGCAACCTTCGCAGCTTGAGTTCATGACACGACGCATTTTGCTTAAGCCTAAAGGTCTCAGGACGGATAGCAAGGCCGAAAAGGCACCGGTCGTCGCTTGGATGTCTTGAACGTTGGTCAAGCGATCCTGCACCGGGCTGCTATCTCCACCATAGTGTGGGGACCCCCAGGTGACCACCGATCCATCTTGAAGAAGTGCGGCAAAAGCCATCCGGGAGGCAAAGATCTGTTGCACATCTTTCAGCTGCTCCTGGACTGCACTGCAGTCACCCCCATGAAATCGGTCACCCCAACAAACGACTGAGCCATCAGCTAACAGAGCCGCAAAGGCGAGCCGTGTAGCAAAAATCCTCTGAACATGTCTCAGCTGCTCTTGGACCTGGCTGCTGTCAACCCTCCCCCAAGTCACGACGCTTCCATCTGCGAGCAAGGCAGCACAGGCCGATGCACTGGCCTTAATCTGTTGGACATCCTTCAGCTCGACAGGGCAACTGCTGGACATTCCCCAGGTCACCACCCGTCCATCTTCTCCTTGCTTGACCGGGCTCAAGCCCCACTCTAAGAAAGAGTCTTAACATGTGACCCCAACTTCTTGAGCGTATGTGTGTGTGTGTCAGCTTCAGTACAATCACCTTCAGTCGCATACCACAAAACAAAATGAGAGAAAGTACTTCATGCTTCTCCCAATCCACCCCATGATCACCGATGATCACCCATCATCACCAAGCACCTCCTTTCTTTTCGAGGCTCGAAGAGCGGCAAAGCCACTCTCACAAGCTTCGATCTCCCGCACATTGAACAACTGCTTTTCGACGTCGAGCAGGTCAAGCTGGCCAAGCACTTCCCCGTCCCAACTTCTTATGTCTGACTCCCGAGCTGGGTCAGTATGCTTGTATGCTTCCTTTGAAAAGAAATAAGTCAAATGAGTCAAATGAGTCAATTGAGTCATGAGCCATGACGTGGAAACCCCAGAATTGAGCGGAAGAAAGCAAGAATTCCAACTGCGGCGCCGTAAAGGTTGATGCGCAAAAAAACATCGCTCTACTTCAACACTCGCGACCCCTGCCCACCTCCGTGTACAGGTCGCCCCAGCATACCACCGAACCGTCTGCCTTCAAGGCCGCAAAGCTTGACTCACTTGCGGCAATGCTCTGAACCTGCGAGAGGCGCTCCCGGTTGCCGCCCTCGTCCTTGTCACCAAAAACCACGACCTCCCCACCCACAGACCACAAAGCCAGAGCACCCTGCGTGGCACAAAGTCCCATGCGCTGTACCAGGCCCGTTAAGGTCTCGTTCTCCTTCAGAGCCTCTTTGGCCAAACGTCGGCAATCCAGCACAGCTCCATCAGCATTGAGAAGTCGAAGGGGGCCTTGCTTCAAAATCCGCTGGGCGGCCACCTGAAGGCTGAGAGATGCCTTCTCTTTGCGCGGCCAAATATGAGTGTTGTTCGAAATAGCACAACAACCCGTTTGCCGGAGTCCCTTCAATCTTGGTTTTCCAAAATAGCCAAATGTGAGGAGACTACAAATCGGACTGTTGCCACCAGCTGGAGCAAAACTACTAACAGCTGTCGAAAAAGAACCTAGGAGAAAAAGAGCTCAGATTACGTCACCCTGGTCCAAGACTTTCCCACCGGGTCGAAACGCCACAAAGGCCGTTTGAGGAGGCCGAAGCAGGCCCCGCCTTCAGATCCCCAACCGTCGAGGTGGAGGAGACCGACACAAAGGCCGACGCGCCGCTGGGCAAATACACCGTGGCCGCCACGCGGGGCGCCGGACGTGTGGCCATGGCGCGGTGGACGTCGGGGGGATCCGGCAAGATCAGAGGAAAACGTGAAGGTTCGTGTGAAACCTAAGCAGCAGGTACAAAAGGAGGTGGGTACGAATCACATGCAACTATATAACTAAGGGTCTGGACGGTCTTGAACAGATCTGAATGCCAAAATAGTTTTGGAGTTGGATCGTTTCTAGGGGAGTCGTCGCACAATCAATATATATACTTATATATATATATATACTACAGGCCCTCGATGCACCATGTCCACCAAATCTGTGTCGCCGAACGCTTGATCCCAAGGATTGGCAGTTCAAAAGGCTCCGAACAGTGTTTCAATGCTTCCGAAGCAAGTGATCAGATTCTTTGCGTGAGCACTTGCGGCACAAAACATGTGACCGTTTGCCCAACACTCCAGTGCCATCCTTCGCTCCCACTCTCCTCGCCCTCTTCGATGCTCCGCAAGACCTTCAAGCCACACATCTCCTATCAGGCAGCAAAAGCAGGAGGGAAAAAGCCTAGATGAGGGGAGGAGGCCTGGAAACCCAGCCTATTGGATAGGTCTGGGTCATGTCATTCCCCCAGACCACATGCCTGAAAGTGAAAGGATTCTCCAAAAGCAAATCACCCAAGTCTTGAGGTGCAATCCTTTGACTCTGCTCCCAAACAAAGCCCTCATCGCTTCATACAGAAACCACCCGTCCAAAACCCCAACAAATATCCTTCCGAAACCCGCCAAAACCGCCGCCCAAGCGCTGAAAATGGGCAAAGCAACCCGGCTGCCTCTTCGAAGTAAAAGCGGGTGTTGGGGTAGCAGGAGTGGTTCGCCCGGCTCACCGTCAAAAAGACCCCTGCGCCCGTTCCGCCTGCTGCAGGGATGGGAATCACTGCAACGGACCATCAAGAATCTCATTGTTTTAGCTGCTGGTTGAGGGACCCAAACACCTGTCACAAAAGGATCACTCCAATTACTTCCTGATTCCCGATTCCTTCCTTTCTTTCCGGTGCTGGTTGGGATTGATCCGCTCAAAGCCCAAGGCTTGTGAAATATGTGCTGATGGAACTTGGTCGTCACCACTGGACAACTTGGGCGGCGTTACTATGTGTCACACACACTTTGAATCGGAATCTCAATGTTATTGAAGGTAAAAAGTGCCCTATAAACCTTCTTTCCTATATCTACATGCTGAATTTATCCTTTGAACCTCCACTGCCTCCACTGCAAAGCATTCTGCTCTTCCTCTTGATCAACCCCTATCCGGGTGCTTCGGGCGCTTTGCCTGACAACTTCACGCTATTGAGCTTCAAGGTTCCCAAGAGCTTTTGCTGCTCGGTGGTTGCATCCATATACCTGGCAAAAGCCATCTCAAACCGGCGTTCGCAAAGCCAAATCTGAATGCCTGGGCATATTCTGGATATGTCGTCTCAACCGGTCATCTTGGGCACTCACCACACACCAAAACAGCTAGACTTGCCCCTAACTCTAACTCACGTGCCGTTTGGGGACCTTACATGGGACATGGGATTGAAAAAACAAGAATGGGTCTGGGAGGAAACAACAAAAGGCTGAAGCATGAGGATCGACAAATATACTCAAACGGATGAATCTGTCAAGCTGCCATGAACATGTATTGGGGCATCAGTTCTGTGCATGTTCGACTTGCAACTATTGGCCCCCCCCGTCCTGTGTGGTTGCTGGCTCAAAGCATCGAGATTTGGGAAGTCCATTCAGGTCTCTGGATCTATTCAGCAGGTCATGGCCCGCCATATTAGTTTACCCATGAGTAAGCTGATGTATGAGGAGGCTTTCTGACGTTGACAATGATTGCGATGCTGCCAACAAAAGCTGCTGTTCGATTTCTTTGGCAATTGTCACACGGAATGTATTTTGGGGCGGTGGATCGTGCCACTGTCAGCCACAGCAGGAACTCCCCAGACCTGAAAAGAAGAATCAGACTAATAGCGTCCTTGTTCCCAGTAGTAAGGCCAGGAGCGCCCCTAGTAGCGTCCTTGCTCCGTTCGTAGCGATGCCCTTGCTAGCCTCTTGTTCCTAGTAGCTAGTCAATGCCAAAGATACAAAAAAATGTTCACCCCCGGGGTGCTGGGTCATTGGTCTTCATCTGTAGATTTGACCTTCATGTAAGCTGACACCATATCGATTGACCCCGACCCAGGCGAGTTTGTACTCCACTGGAGATGCGTAACATCTAAGAACTGACAAGGCAGAAAAGGACATACAAAAGGAAAGTACTTCTTGAAACACTTGAAGTGGGAAACACTAACAGTCACTAACAAAATGTTCTAGAGATTCTAGAGTGTCTGACTTGCCACTTCTCTGAGCTGAACCGTCTGGCCAGTGTTTTGGCCATCCAATGACGACTCTTCCTCTTCAGCCATGGTTCCCTTCCGAGTCCTTCAATGAGTGTACTAGACCTTCTGGACAAAACAAACCTCATCGGAAAGAAAGTGTCTGGGCCTGCGCGGACTCTGTCCCACTAGATTGGCCGCTCAAGAAAGCAAGTCATCTACTGATGTCTGCTGTGTTCAAAGGACCAATACTTTTCAAAAAGGGCAAAGACTCGAAAACATCGCCTTTCAAGCCTCAGTTGGAACACTGATTCTCTTCACGAGTGCCTAGCACCCTGGCATCCCACAGACCCATTGGGGAAAGGGCAACAGACCTATTCAAAAGCTGATCAATCTGCAGGGCGGCTCAAAACTGGCCCAAATTTGGACTCTGGGTTTAAGTTCCTCTAGGGAGAGAAGGTTGTCCACAGCATTGGACATCGCAACAGGAGTATAACATGAGTAAAACTAATACCATTTGCCTCCATGTTTTATTCACAAGAGGATCCCGCTGGAGCCTCTGTTGATCGAAAGGGTTGGTTCCTACTTCTCTTGGGGGGATCTGCACAATGTCAGACACTCATGTGCCAGCAAGTCACTCAGAATTTCTTCTTGCAGCGTCTTGGGCAACTTCTGGAACTTCGACCATATTGTCTCTGTATCTGGGATGGCGCGCGGCAGTCTGGGGGCTAAGACGGCTAAACTCCCCCAAATGTATGCCCTCCGGGGCAAAGGCGCTTGCTACATGGGGCCGATGGCGCGGGCGACCTCCGGACTCGGGGCAGGTGGACTTCTCCATACTCCCACGGCGTTTTACGCCTAACCCACGGCGTAAAACTGGGGCGGATATCCTTGCCATAGCGCTCCTAGATCACAGTGAGCGTGATGACTCATCAGACTGGGCTCTTTCGACATTGATGATTATGCCACCCTCTGTGGACACTTGTGAGGTGTTGTTGAGGCTTGCCTTGACAAGAAAACCTGGCGGCTGAGAGCCTTGTTCCCCTGGTTTCTGAAAAGTAAGATGTGTTCTATCGATGCTTCGAATCAGTGACTGACTCTGTGGCACGCTGTGCGAAGGTCGTGATGCTGGCAGTGAACGTTTGGTTGAGAACTATGGCACGTTCATGGAAAGTACGGACACACGCTGGTGTCATTGAGATTGGCTTTAGTAGGGGCACCATGTGGTGCTGGACGCGGCACATCTCGTTGGAGCTGGACACGGCACACAGTGGTGAGTGCTTGCACATCGTGGTGTATTTAGAGAAGGTGTGAAGGATGATACTTTAGTCTGGAACTTCGTGACGGCGCTGATGTGACCTGCCATTTGTTTCACTGCCACTTCATGGGTGGGGACTCAATGCTGCTGCTTTGGAGGAATCTGATTTTAAGCGATTGACCGAGTGATGACCAACAGCCTCATGCTGGAATGTGTGTGTGTGTGTGTGAGCGCCCATGAGCTTACCTTGTTTTGTACAGATGTTTTTGATACCTGCGGGTATCATTGTTTTCTCATAGGTGCAAGGGCTCACTACTTTAACCAGGCGTCTTGCAGCTGGACCACTTGTGTGCAGATTTTGTGTGTGTGCCTCGCATGACTGCTCTCTCCTGTATATAACCCGCCCTGTGTGGATGTGTTGATGAACATGGCCGTGTATGTCTGACCCTGCCCTAGACATCCTTCTTTGCTGCCGTCAACTTTCTCTTTTTGCGATGTGATCACTGCGGCGAACCTCGTTGGCTGCTGCCCTGCTGCTCATGTCCCTATGATGGAGCACTGGCGCTACTTCCCGCTGGTCCAATGGCACATTGCCCACAGTTGCGAGCTTTAGAAAGCGACTTGGACTCCTTCGGTCCTTGCCTTGCTTGTGTGAAGGCGCTGACCTCCTCCCGATTTCGGCACTGCAAGCTTTGTGAGCGACTTTGGCCTCTATGGACTTTGTCATCCTGGGGTCTTCAAACAATGTACACACGCCAAATGTATGTAATCACATGTAGGCAAAGCTGGTCGAACACTTTGATATGCATTGTTCCATCTACATGTTTGGCTATAGATATAGAGTTGGTAGTTTCTTGCTTTGTGTGTGTGTGTCACGCATGCCGCAGAACTTTCAGGTTGTTGAGGGCCCAGGGCCCTAGGGAGCCACTTTTATCACATGCTGTCGGTCCCCACTCTCTCGGGGAAGTTTCAGGGCGCTGCAACACCGGGCCTTGTTACCTTCTTGCCAAACGCAAGCTCTGATGCAAAGTGTAGCATACTCTAGTAACAAAACTGGTCTTCTCCTTGAAAACTACCGCTTCGGAGTCCAGTACAGCAAATGGACCTCAAGCAAGTTGTTCCACTACATGAACAAGCTTCCAGATTACCCCATGCGTGAATAAAGTTGCTGCACCCTAGTCCACCCCCTCCCCGCTCTCACATGCCGCCCTCCCGCCTTCACTGTCAAGGTCATGCACCATGGCAGGACGATCCAGCACAGCCAGCTCTCCCGGTTCCAGCTTCGAGGCCGCCACCAAGCACTTCCCCTTCTCCTCGGTGTCCCCTGCAGCAACGGGATCCCTGGACCGCCACCCCAGACGTTGGAAACGACCTGGCCGACCGGACGCGAAAGCAGTCTGCGCCGAATTCTGGGTCCAGCCGAGTTGGACAGAAAGTGTTGAATATTTGAAGAGCTGGTCCAGCCTTCACATCAGCTTGATTCCCTCACTGCTCCCTGGCCCATCCCTTGACAACTCACTGTTCTTGTTAGAAATCAAACACCCTCCAGACCCTTGTCACCATGGCACTGACCGAGACTCGGGAGATCTCATTGAGCTCCTGGTTTGGTGTGCAAGGTTCGACGGCTCATTCCAGTAAAACTTCTACACCTCTGCAAACAAGTTCGGTGATTTCTGATGCTTGATGTAGTGCCTTGAACAAACATGCAGAAGAAAAGAACATGTTTTAAAATACCATACATACTATACTACACCCAGGTCTGAACTTTAGTCACTTTAGTCAACCAGTGTAAACCTGGCAGAGGCATTTGTATATAAGGAAGCATGTTTTCGCACGCGAGAAGGCTCAAGTTCCCGCAACGTATTGTTGGAAGGGCAAAATAAGATGTGCCATGGTCAAAACGTCCACGCTCATGCCGCTGTCAGGCTGCACAAATGGTCTCTGAGAAAAGATAAAAGGTGGTTGCATGTGGTTGCAAGTTGCATTCAATACAGACCAAGGCTTGGGGTCCTGCAACGTCGCAAATGAGCGCACACGCTGACAGCCCAAGATAGGTGTCCTTCTGTGCCTGCCCAAAGGCTGCAGGATGTGAAGATTGGCAGCTGACAGAATGATGCTTTCTCTGCATGATGTGACATACAGTTCTGGTTTGACACATCACACGTTCAATCTTGCAACTTGCATGTGTGTTATAGATTTGGTGCAGCACCTATCGGACAGAACAATTCGCCATCGCATGCGAATATGATACATTTCTTGGCGAATGACACTCTGAATCGAGCTGTTACAGTCGAGGACGCAAAACATGCCTGCTCAAGGGAATCGCTGGAAGGGGCCAGCGTTGATCTAAAACATTGCTTTTTTGTCAGTTACTCTGTGTTCAATCGCTGGTCGGTTGGAGGCATGGTTCAGTCAGTCTGCTTCTGCGCCTCCAAGCTACTAAGACTGTCAGCACGGCAGCGAAGTCCTTGTCTCGCCTCTACACACCAAAAAGGGCTTCAGCTTGGTGAAGTGCGGTGACGGGGTGAAGGGTATAATTAGAAAACAACACAAAGGGAACTGTGCTACTCGTGGTAATGCCCTTGTTACCAGTAGATGCACCCCTCAAAATGAAAGCCCTTCTCCATTATTCAGAAAAGATACATGGGGGTGTGTGTGTCGATTTAATTTATATAATAGGGAGAATTCCTGGCCCAATGGTTGGACTGGTCTAGTCTAGTTCACTTCTTCCAGGGGGGTGAAAACTGGCATACACATCCTACTCATCTAGTTGATACATCTACCTCTACCCACCTCCTACCCATCTTCCGTGTCGCTCGCTCCCCAAGTCGTTTGCTGCTTCCTCCGCCGAGAGAGAGATCGCGTCTCGCGCTGCCCGAAGCGTGAAGCCTCGGGCGCCAGCGAGTCCAGCCGAGTTACTACTAGTAAGGCACTTGCTCCTAGTAGCGAGGCACCTGTTACTACTAGCGATGCACTTGTTACTACTAGTAAGGCACCTGTTACTACTAGAAAGAAAAAACGACATGCCTTGGGTAGATGCCGTTACCAAATATTACCAAGGCCCAGTGGGTGAAGGGGCCTGGTTGCAGGCCTTTCTCAAAATGAGTGATCCTCTGTTTGCCGACTACTGGTAATGGGACACGCCCTAGACATGTCCATGTACAGCCTTTTTGCTGCAACAGAACTGACATGATGCGAAGTTGACAGACCCCCCTCCCGCCTGCGATGTCACAGGCACGCTTGGAGACAGCACGGCACCACAAATGAAGGATTGCATTGACATGTCTCGGATGAAGAGTCCAGGTCAACTTACCCAGCTTAGTGTGATAGAAACATATAGGTAAAGTCCAACCTGTGAACTGCATAACGATCAATCATGTCATGAAAAGAAAGAGTGTAACAAAAGGTATGTTTGGCATGCCCCAATCCCGCAATGAGCAACCGTGTTGAGTCATGTTCATCTGCTTAGCTTGAGAAACAAGAACGTCAAAGGTCTGAGCCAGAGCTGCAAGAGGAGCAACCAAACGCGAACCTGGAGGGTGCTCACATGGAGCACCGTAGGTCACACGGTCCGACGATGATCCGTACTCGATGACAATATGTCCGGCCCAAACCGGTCTGGGGCAACATAACTTGTCGTATGAAGCGACAGCGGTCATGTACGGAGTGTATCAGTTCAAGAATCTTCCACCAATCTCCACGGGTTTTGTGGCACGGACCACCAAAAAGGCCGAAACAGGCACACCTGTGGTGTCTCTAGCAGTGTGTATTGAGGAGATATCACCACTGAGACAGAAAGGCATGTTGCCTGCAAAATGATAATGATGAAAAACGAAACTGCGGCCTAATTGAGAGCCATTCTGGAGAGCCTCACCCAAATCGCACCAATCTGGCCTAGTCCCAGTCCACCTGCATCCAACTGTCTCAGATTTGCTGTTCACATTGTTGTCACTGCTCTCAGCCGCAGAATTCAACAAAATCACTGACTTTCAACCTTCTTCAACTGACACCACTCTACTGTGCTAGTTCAATTGAGAATCACCCAGGCGGCCGCTTTGATTGACCATTGTTGCTTTGACATGCTTTGACCTGAATGTTGAGGCTCCAGGATTCGTACGTGGTGCCTGCATCAAATCTCCAAGCCCAACCCCACGGTGTCTGGGGTGCCAAACACCGACCTTCTTCCCGCGGCAGGGCAGGTGTTTCTCAATCCGCAAGTCATCCTCAGTACATTCAGTGTTGCAAACAGATCCCAAATCCTGAGACGCTGCTGTTGCCAAGTTTGGACCCCAAATGAAAAGAACGCGGGTGCAACACGAACGTCAAACCGCATGAACCAAAGGCATGCCTTAGAAGTGGCTTCGCCATGCTTCGCTCTGTTTAAGACAAACACCCAACTCTTCAAGCCATCGAGACGTGGACTCCTCACCCATCCCATCCTATGGATGCTGACTCCTCTTCCCATCCCATCACCTCTCCCCATCACCAAGTCACATGTCTCACCGAGCTGAATGGGTCTGCGTTCGCCCTGCCGGATGCCGGTCATGGGGGGAGGAAACAGCGGGGACCGGTCCAGGTGAGAGGCCGACGGTCGCACAGGGGCAGTTGGGAAGAGAAGTTCTCCACTGCTTTCCACCAGAGCAGTCTTGCAGTCGCTTGTAGTTAGTTGATGTTAGTTGGGTGATGTGAGGTGGACAAAGAAGGTTTGAAAGGAAAAACGGACAACTTAAGTAACTTAAGTTCTTGGAAACAAATCGAGATCCACAAAATGGTCAGCTGCTTGATCCACAGAGAGCTCGGGACCCAAAAGACTGACCTATAGCAAGAGGTGAATTCAAAGGGTGACTAGCTCATCGTCACACAGATAGAAGGATGTCCCCCGAAATAAAGCAAAGTTGATCCTTTGTAGTTTTGTCTATGTGGGGCCACAAATATAACCGCTATTTTACATATAACCTCGTTCATCGCACATTCCCATCGGCCAAGCAGAATTCACCAACCAAACACATGAATTCGGATGGATTCACGCACCGAAGAACATCACAAACTCACCTGTCCTCGTTTTGGACCAACTGTCCTGTCCTCCCATTCGCCCACCTCAAGGCGTTGTTCGGGGAGGTGGGCCGAAGACCTGGCGACCGGTGGCGCCTAAACTTAGGAAAGGGTCCGGTTGCTGTCCACGTGTGGGGAAAACAAAAAGGAAACAGAAGTTGGTGCTCAAGTTGCTTTAGAAACAAGTGCATCGCTAGTAGTAACAAGTGCCTTACTAGTAGTAACAATGTTCGCTATTAGAAACAAGAAGCTATTAAGCATTATTCAAGGAATATCCTTTCCTTCTCTTTTCCTCTTTGTGTTCGCTTTTGAAAAACATTACGGCCACGCCACGCGCAACCGGTCCCAGCTCAGCAAGTTCAGATGTGTCACCGAGTGTTCGGTGGAAAACGCATCGATGGGTGTGTTTGGATCCGTTGGCCACACCAGTCACCCACATGCGCAGCCTCCTTTCCAAGCTGAAAGGGAGCAGCTGAAGTGGTGTCTGGAGCTTGCGCCGGGTGGTCTTCTTTCCACCTCATCCGCTGAAACCAAACAAGCCCAGGCGGACGGCGGCCGGCGCGGCGCACCATGCCAGCACGGACCTGTGGAGCAGTTCGCCAGGGATCAAGCCAGGTGTAAGACGAACACCGGTCGCTTGTTTGGAAGAAAATCATAGGAATGCTGTCCATGCTCAACAAGATTCTACCATCACTGTATCTATCTATCTCTATCTCTATGTCTCTCTCTCGCTCTCTCTCTCTATCTCTCTCTCTCTCTCTCTCTCTCTCTCTCTTTGAGGCTGCTTGTGATATTGGGGACTGGCATGAAATCCCCAGTCAAACTAAGGGGTTGCTATTTGCACCCATCAAAAATCCCATCAGCTCAAAAGTTCCGGTGCCAAGGTCAGTAAGGGCTCCCTAGTCAGATTTCATGCAGGAAGCCACCTTTCTCCGGGCAACACCGAATGGTTTCGGTTGCAGGGTCGATCAGGCTTTGAACCCACGTCTTTGTAACTAGTCACTTCCCCAAAAAATGAGCGACCCCCAGACCCCGAGACCCTGAAAGCTTCAGATGCCAGATGTCGCCAGCAGTCATGCCAAATTTGATGCTTCTAGTCCCAGAAGGAGCATGCTTGCAGGAAATGATACAATATATCGATATTTAATATGTATGCATGGTGAATGGTGATGCGTTTGCTTTTACATGTTTACATATGTTTAGTGAGGGTCACTCCATCCCGCATTAAGCACTTGGCCATTGATGGCCAAGCAAAAGAGACTCACACAAAAAAGCTCAAAATCCTCTAAAGTAAGCATTCTAAAGTGTTTTTCCTCACCCAGAATCTTTCGAGCACCTCCTCTTGGCTCAGCAGCTCCGCTTGTTCCTTCACGCTGGCCTGTCGAAATCCGCTCATGGACGGACCGGTGCCCAACAGCCCCAGCGGTTTGACTGCACCTAAGCAAGAGGTCAAAGCAAGAGCACGCCGGAAAGCTGTACAAAAGTATTCGAAGCAAATGAAAAAATCGTTGTAGATTGCAGATGCAGGTAGTGTTACCCTGCACGGAAGCCAGTGCACCCTGCACCACACACGCAGTCCAAAATGGGCGGGGGCACGAAGTTTGCTGGGTCTATGTGCGGACGCGCTTCACGCGCCTGCCCCTCCTCCTTGGACCAGCCCACCCAACCTCAACCGGGTGGGCGGAAACATAGAAACCACATACACATCACACGTATCACATGACCAGGCAGTTCATTGTAATTCATCATCAACAAGGAAGACACATCTCCTTGTGACTGTAGCTGTGGTGAGTTCTGAGGCCCAACGTGGTGAACATTCGCCCTATGGCCATATGGGATGTCTTCTCATGACTGTAATTGCTTGGTGTTGGATGATGAAACTACAGAAAACTTTGGATTGTCTACTGTCTTCTGTTCAAACCCGGGATGGCTGTGGCTTCTCATGCTCCCAGTCAAGGCCCACAAGATCCATGGGCCCAGTCCAGTAATGACCAAGGCGACGACTGTCGTTGGTTGGATTAATGCTCCTGGCACCAACGGAAAAGGGATTGCTCGGCTTGCTCTGGAAGAAAGAAATCCGCCCCTCCCACCTGATTTGAGGCAGTGGATGTATTTCACACTCTGCCCATCTCTCACCAATCCATGATCCTGGGGTTGCCACCATGTCACATGGCAAGTCCTCCGGTCTGTGTGCCACCCATGTCAGAAACTCAAAACGCCAATCCTGCGCGTTCGAGTGAAGTAGACCTTCCACAAACACACCAGTCCACACACTGATGCTGCCCTCAGGCACCTCCCTGGTGATGCTCCCCGCGGACTCACAGTCACGTGTTCACGTCCTGACACAAATTCGCACTGTGACATGGCCGTTCCTGAAAAAAGTTGCAAAGGGGCAGATTCCAACCCAACAAGGCATCTTTGGGTTCTGACACCGTCCTTGTTGAAAGGCGTGTGTATGTTCTGCTTTCGGAATGAATCTCTACACCGATATAGTAGAGGTGTCAGATTCCAAGACACAGAAGTACCTCCATATGTTTGAAGGCAAAGCAAAAGGCATGCATCTTTGCATCTGGGCAGCCAAACGCATGCAAAGGGACTCATGCTAGCTGTTGGGAGCTCCAGTTCGAGATTTGCAATTGGATGCTTTTGGGCGAGCCTGAAGGCATCATCTGCAAGCACGCCATGGTCTGATGCGAATCCTGGCGCAAGAACCAGGCTCGATGGGGTGGGCCTACTCAAACCCACACCCCCTGCAAGTAGAAACTCCTTCAAAACAGCAGCCAATGTTTCAGAGTATCTGCCCGAGTGCCCGCTCATCCACACTCGCCCAGTTCGCCAACGACCACAGCAAGCAGGGGCACTCACCTGCCCAAAGTGCCCCACGCGGCTCTTGCCACGACTGGCGTCCAGCGTGGGGGCGTTGGCCACTCGCAGCTCTGGCCATTCGAGCGCCACTTGGCTTGTTCCTAGGAGCACTTCGGGCACAGTGGGGAAGTGGAACATGCAGGAACACATGAGAACACCATCTCATCCCATCCCGAGGCTGAATGAGACTGAGCATGCATGTTGTGCTTGGCGTGCTTTTTCCAGAGTTACAATAATCCCCTGCAAAATGAGATGTCGCATGTATGTGCTGCCCATGCTTCATTCATCTGCTCGCGAACTTCATCAAGACTCACTGAAACTACTTCCGCTTTGCCTAGTGCATCTGACAATTCTCCAGAAGGTCCGGAGACTGAGGATGAGACATAACCAGAGTGCGAGTCCAACCAGATCGTGGGAACAATCCCTAAAGTCCAGAAGTCAGAAACCCTCCTCCTATCCTTTTCTGGGGCATCCGGCTGGCTACGGGCTTGCCCAGGCGTCCAAAGCCATACTCCACCGACCAGTCTGGCTTCGCGTGAAGAGACTCCACTAGTCACGAGACCAGACCTGGTAATGTGTTGTGATGGTCATTTGGCTCTCACCAAAGATAGGAAATAAGCTCATTTGCTTTTGCTTGAGTGGTTTCTTCACTTCCCTGTTTGCCTGGAAAGAAGTCCACGAATCCATCGTGCTCAATTTGGCATTCTTGCGTCTAAGTCTTGAAAGTTGCTCCCACATCAACACTCCCCAGATCACCTATGGTTCCTGGTCATTTATGCGCCATGGCTCCAATACAAGCAGTAGTATGTAGTAGTTCAACCCTCGTACCAGTATCAAACGGCTTGGTCTCGTAACTCGTGACACATTGAGGGTGCGCAAGCCAAACCCTCCTGGCAAACCCACATGGAAGCATCCGAATCCTAGTCATGTGTTCCGAAGTGTGTTCGATCAGTTTCGCACCGCACGCTGGCGGTGTCCAAACGGTGGGTGACGGGGAGCACCAGAACGCAGTCATTCGATGCGATGAGTCACGGCAGTAAGGACCTAACTGGGTGAGTTCTTGTCGGCCCGAGGACGTCTGACCGGCCCTGGCGGCCCTGCCGGCCTGCACCTTTCTGCATTGTGTCCTGCATGTCCAATGGGTAGTGCTTCTGGGTCAGAAATGATCAGTCAGAAAAAGGACAGTGACTGTCACAATACATCTCACCGTCTAACCCACACTGGAAAAGGACACGTCAACCAGACTGCTTGGGCGCAAAGAAGTAGAGGAAACGTGAGTCATCTCACCTTGGAGCGTCTTATTTGTTCAAGCTTTCCCGAGCGTTTGCGTATCATGCACCAATAAAGCAACAGGGAGTGGCCATATAGCCAAGCACCTAGGCGAGGACCTTAGTCCTTGTCCTAGGAGGGGGAAAGGGGGCCGTAGCACTGGCCTTTAGATTAGCCACACCGCAGATATCCAAACAGGGTCCTAGGCGAGGACCTTAGTCCTTGTCCTAGTGGAGAGTGAACTGCCGAAAGTTTTGTCTTCGCCTACTCCCATGTCCTCAGGATCCTGTCTGGTGCCTAGGCCTGGTCCTTGGGGGCCCCGAAATCTCCCTGCGGCCTGTCACCGCCCAATGGGGCCGGCCATTGCGTCCTGTGGAGCACCACCTCTGGCCTCTGTATGGGCCTGGCCGCTTGAGGGACGGCCGTTGAGGCCGAACAGAGACGAACTGCCATCCGTCCGGGACGCGACCTCTGCGATCACAGGTCTCTGTTTCTCGTTGGTGAGGGAGCACTTCCGCACAGTCTGAACTGCAGATCTGGGCCAGCCCTGCCTGGGGCAACAAGCATCTCCACACCTGGCACTGTGCCCACCGTCAAGCGATTATGCCGCACCAGCCGGACCGGCGCGGAGAAAGCACCCCTGGCGAGTGCCCGATCGCCCGTCGGACCCCAGCGGAATCCGCGGAAGCCGAACGAAGCCTCCCGCCCGAAACCGTGCCAATCTCCCCGACACCGGGCCGGTGAATTCGGGTCCCAAAAAGGCGCCTGAGAGTTTTGTACAAAGTGTCCACGTGCCTTGCGACCCCCGATGTGCAGGTCGTAAAAGCCTGGCCGCATGTCTGAGGTCCACAAGAACGGCTTCATCTCGGCTTTCTTTGTGGTGCTTGGTTTCTTCTTTGTTAGGATTGAAACCCTGTTAGTCCCGTGACTGAGGGTTGTGCCAGCCCGAAATATATGACGAAGCCTGGATGCCAAATGAGCTATGTGATGTCATGTGCGTTCAAAGGATTTACCGGATTTCAAAGGATGCAGATTCGTCAGCTCCTTTAGGTGCTTGGCACCTGCTCCTCACACTTAGGAACTTCTGAAAGAAACACGCAACCAGGTCACTCATTTGAGGAGGCCCACGGATCTGGTTTTTTGCAGGAGAGTACGGTGTCATGTTTTGTCATTCGGTCCGTCTTCTTTCCAGGTCCAGAACTACCTAACAGCTCCTGACACCAAAAGGAGCACTTTCGGCCCAACACACGATCCGCAGCTCCGACCAGAATTCTATCATACCCCCTCTTCGGACCTGTTCCCCTCCCAGTCACTCCCTTCATGGCCCCGGTCCTGCATCCAGCACGCGCCCGGCCGCCGCCCCTTGTGGCGAGCATGGCACCGAGGGGCTGGGCGACGGCGAGCGCGAGGGCGCCGCGCTGCCGAAGGCCTCCCAGACACAGCGAGTGTCCTGGGTGGGGCTCGGAGGTTGATCAACTCAGGTCCTTGAGGCCTCCACCCTAATAGTAATGGCCTCCACCCTAGAAGGGTGCGATGCCCTCCACCCTCCTAGCAATGGCCTCCCTCCTACTAGCGATGGCCTCCACCCTAATAGCGATGGCCATTGTTCGTTTGTAGCTTCTAGCACTTATGCTTCTCCTCTTGTGTGTGTGTGTGCTTGCTGTTCTTTTTCTTGTTTCCTTTTGCTTCTTTGTCTTTGTCTCTGTCTTTGTATTTGTCTTCTTATTATTATTATTCGTCTTCTTCTTCTTCTTCTTCTTCTTATTCTTCTTCTTCTTCTTCTTCTTCTTCTTCTTGACCAGAAGAAACGCTTGGCCCAAAGAACCAACCTTTCATTGACAACCAACGCGAAGGTAGCATCCAAAATGATTCGTCAGACATTGACACACCAAATTTGTCTCATCTCTGCCCGGCGCAGCTCCTGGTGTTCATCGTAGTGCTTCTTCTCTCGTCGCTTGGAGCGCGTCCCCACATTGTCCAGGCCAGTCATGGCGTCGTACAAGCACTTGGTTCTGATCAAATTTGCCTGAACCTGGGTGATCGAAAACTACCCTGTCTTAATGGTGAGAGGGAATCAGGGATACTCAAGTCTCGAAAAAGATTCGTCAGAGATCCCATAGGGTTTCTGCTGCACCTCTCTCCATGGGCCTATTATGCCTCTTGTGTATCTTGAGAATGCTGTAACAGCCTCCCTTTCCTCCTAATGATCCTAATGGCCCTGTGCAAAAGTGGTGTGCAGTTCAAAGAACCTTGAAGTTAACAAGCTCTTTCTAGTGCACTGGTTACATGACCTGGCTTCTTGACTGAACCGCCTCTTTATTTGGTTGAACCGGAGCTGGAAACTGCAACAGTATGCAGTATGCTTGCAGTATGCCTCGACTTGGACAAACAGTGTGCCCAACATGTTCAGGCCTGAAAGTGCTGGAAGGCTCAATTATTTGTGGAGGCCATCGCTAGTAGGGTGGAGGTTACCTTAAGGGTCGGCTACTCTCGCGTAGGCGTAACCTCACGGAGTTGGATTTCCACAGTACTTCAAGTTGACACCACTTTAGCCATCGCTCTCTTTTCCACCTGCTGAGCTTCGAGATCTCCTGCGGGGCAGGCGCCCTTTGAGGTTCTTTCAACACTCGTCCCGGCTCAAGCTAGGATGAAAGAATCCGATTCTTTAGATCCTTCAGATCCTTTGAGTAGGATAAAATAACAACAACACCCCAACCACCACGCCACCACACCACCCTCAACGCCTCCGGCATTTCCCACAGGCACCGCAGCAGCCAAGAGCGCAACCTGCCGGAGCCTGGACGTGCAATCTGGACAGATGTAGATCTGCGTTCATCTGCGTCGTGCTCCCTCACCCAAGCCAGTTGGAGGACCCATGGGGTTGACTGACTCCAGTCGTCACGTGTTTGGTCAGAAAAATGATGCCATCCACAGGCTTTCATCGGTGCCACTGTGCCATGCCTCCTTAAGTACATATTTCTGGATGACGATCTTCGACCTTTGCGCAGGGCCCTTTTGGGCGTCCTACATATAATAGTCCCTGTTGAAAGTGGATCAGCATCTTTGCACTAGTCTAGGGCGCAGGGAAGCACCCAGCTTTGACCATGGTTGCTGCACGCCCAGCGTCAGCCGACACCATTGACCCAACCAAGAAGGACTGCGGCCCCGAGCTGTCGATCCCAGTCATCGATCATCCGACCTCAGTGGCACTCCGGTGACGGGTGGATTAAAGACATCCAGCGCCTGGCATACCAAACACTGCAAATGGTAGCGACATGATGTGTTTCTTGATAGCGATAGTCTAGTATGCATTGTTGGTGCACGATGTCTTCAATCAGTAGTGGATGATGATGATGATGATGATGATGATGATGATGACGATGACGATGACGATGACGATGACGATGACGATGATGATGATGATGATGATCATCATCATCATCATGAGGATGAGGATGAGGATGACGATGACGATGATGATGATGGTGATGGTGATGATGATGATGATGATGATGAAGATGATGATCGTTATTCAGGTCGCTTCTCGACGATAGCCGCCCGCACCATTCGCTCTGAGAGACAGCACCAGGAAACAATTGAACACCCCTGCAAGTTACCATTCATCCACTGCATAGTACCGTCAATCTCAAGGTCTTATGTCAATCATGCACATTGTCATTGTATAGTTTTGTTGTATATAATCC
>CAXIVM010001542.1:0-22214 GCA_964035705.1 Porites rus | reverse complement strand
GTACTCACGAGTCCACAGGCCAGGATTCCAGGATGGATTGGGCAAAAAAGGGCTTTGGGTAGCAGGACTCATTTGTTGGCGCACCGTTCGCCCTCCACATCTATGGTGTGAGCGGCCTCGGATGGTGTGACTCACTGCTCTCGATCTCCTGACGTGTTCGGTCTGAAAAGGGGATGCGCGGCCAAGAAACCTCGAGTGGCTCTGGCACATTAAAACAAGTGAGATCAGAGCCCAGTCAAGACTTTGGAGGATCTCATATGCACATCATCATGTAATTGAACTGCTCCCACCCAACTTGGAGACATTGCCCAAAGGCGTTGCAACTGTTGTTTTTTCTCAGCAGAAGGCTTTTCGACCGAGCTGCGGCTCAGGGGACAGTCTCGACTCCCAACACTGAGATTGTTCGAGGATCGTATCGGCTACGGCAGAGATTCCAAGGATGGAAACACAAGGAATGCCGGTCGATTCTAACCGATTCCCTCCAATTGCTTCGGCCCAAGAACGCCTCGGACGACCAGGGACACCGAGGGAACCAGTACTTTGCAGAAGAGCGTCTATGGTAGACAGATGACAGATCTACCTAAGACAACCAAGATCCAATGACGTATATTGCTCCGAATAATATGGCAATTCATGAAGTACATCAGTCCTTGATGGGGGGTCCCTTCTGCTTGGGCCTGGGAGGAAACCTCCCAGATCATTGAACATAAGTCCCATCTCCCTCATGGAATCTGGATCACGTAGCAAGAAGGCTTCTAGTAGTAATGCCCTTTGTTACTAGGAGCGATGCCCTTTGTTACTGGTAGCTTCTTGTTCCTAGTAGTAAGGCCAGGAGCTACTAGTAGCGTCCTTGTTCCGATGCCCTTTGTTACCGGTCGCATTAGCATTCACTGGTCGCCACACATCCCACACATCGCCACACATCCCGTCACGGCAGAATGGCCTGGAGCCCTTTGAGGGAGTTCCGACCCATGTGCTCTACGCCGATCACTTAGCGCTCTTCCGAAAGGTGAATCATTGGGAGGCGGTACTGAAGAAGAGGGGAGAACCTGGTGAAGCACTGTCCAGAAAGAGAGAGTTTTCCCTCTTCTTTATAAACTGGAATAGCATGGAATAGGGGCTCCTGGCCTTACTACTAGGAGCAAGGACGCTACGAACGGGGCTCCTGGCATTGCTACTAGGAACAAGAAGCCACGAACGTAACACCTTGCTTATATGTGCCAGCAACTCGCCTTCAGGAGGACATCCTGTATCACTTGATGTTGCCAAGCTATACAGCTATAGGAGATATTACTTCTTCGACCGTTTGAGGCTGACTCTCCTTCAGCAACCCATAACAGTGGATGGCAGTACTTGGTTGTGTACCGTTGTGCGCAACCAGCCTGGGGCTTGTTTAGACCTTTAGACTCGTTGCGACGTCTCGATCTCCGAGAGTGACCACTTCAAAGACACACTTCGTGCAAAAATGCACCGGTGGGAGCGATGTGGAGCGAGCGGAACGAGCACCGTGGGTCATCATGGCATGGTTTTTGTGGGTGTTGAAGCCCAATCCCACAGCATGATCAGGTGAGGACCCCAATCCTGAAGGTCCCTTTAGCTCCCTTTGGTGCCACACCTTTTGGGCGAACCGATGTTTCGAAATTCCAACGTTCAAAAAACAGTTCA
Source organism: Porites rus (assembly GCA_964035705.1). Lineage (NCBI taxonomy): Eukaryota > Metazoa > Cnidaria > Anthozoa > Scleractinia > Poritidae > Porites > Porites rus. The sequence continues at coordinate 20,549 of CAXIVM010001542.1, read as the reverse complement.
TCTCGGTCTTCGGGTGCAGAACAGAAGCTTTGTACACCAACGTGGTTCGCTCCGTCTCTACACACCGAGGCGAGGCGGTGGCCAGGTTCGGCCACCCCGCGACGCTCCGGTGGTCGCTCCGGTAGCTGAGGTCATGTTGCAGCTGGCGGTACCTCTCCGTGGTTTCGATCGCACTCAGCCGTGACCCTCAGGGGGCGGCCAGGGGGCCAGGTGACGCGAGCTTCTCGCGAGCCCCCCCGTGCGCTCTCTATCTATCTCTCTCTCTCTCTCTCTGTGTCTGTGTCTGTTTTATTTTCATGGTTTGTCCATGTTTGTCCTTCGTTTTTGGGTCATCCATTGAAAGGTGTCCTGGACAGGTCTTGCCTGATGTTCTGGAAATCAATGTAATATCATTCTGAAATCAGACCCCATTTATGGTCTTCCCCTCCTTGTTGATGGTCAGATCTTTCTATACTGAAAAATCGGGTGCCATCCAAAGCCCCCCAAAGCAAGCATCTACGATGATGATCTATAGGTCCTGGTCATACTTTTTGAGACGGAACCTTTTCTGGGTCGTCATGCACATGGAAGGGAAACACCAACGTTGCTAGTAAAGGAAAGTGGTCTTCCAAGGGCCCACTTCTATGTGAGTGAGTCAGAGTGTAAGCTTTCCAACACCGAGGCCACCACCAAACGTGCGGCCGGACTCCTCCTTTGTGATCCAAGCGCCGCCGGCCTGGCTGCTCAGAGGTTGCCATGAGAGAGAAAGCCAAACCTTGGTTTAGCTGGGATGAACTCCAGTGGTTTTGGAGTAGATGGCACTGGCACCCCAAAATGACTTTTGGATGAGGGTCCATATAAACCTCCACACTTGGGGATCGCGCCATCTAAACTACACTCAATCCACTAGAAGACTCCCTTTTCAGGAGTGAGCAGGATTGCTGCTACCATGTCTCACAGAATAACCATTTCCACCAACCAAGCAGAAAGCTAAGAGGAGCTCCTGATGTTTTGCTGCACACTGGCCTGCCTCTCGGCCTCTCGAGCTGGCCTACCTCTTGTCACTGATCACCGTTGCCCTTGCCGTTCCCACGAAGTCAACCACCGGAAAGCTACTGTGAGAGACTAGGCTCGTTGTTGGATCTAGCTGATGGTTTCGGATATTTGTTTCTATATATTTTCAACCTCTACTTGGAATGATTGAACCCACTGACTAATATTTTTCAAGTGGATTGAAAGCCCCAACCAGGGATGAATTGCCCTGACATTGAGTTGTTGACTCACCAAATCGGTTTGAGGGGACCAGGTGGGCGCACAGCACCGGTGCCAGGTCGACCTCAATAGTACCTCAATTGATCTCAATGCTTCGGGGATTGAGCTTAGTCTAGTCCAGGTGGACCCGGTGGAGCCCGTTCCATGAATCTTTACTTCAAGAATGCCATTCGATTCTCGGATTCCTGTTCCAATTTCTCCACGAACTCGGTGCGATGGCGGCCAGACGGCACCCGCCGTCGACGCGCCCGGACGTACCGTACTCAGGGCTTTCGGATGCTGGAAGCTGTCCCGGTGATTCACGAAGGAGACCGGCTTGCCGAACGGAACGACCCCAGTCGACCCCCAAAAGTGGGCTTGAGTGTTTTGTGTGGAAGCTGAAGACTAATACACTCCGACGATCACGTCACATGGAAGTCGCGACACTCCTTCCGTTTAGGGACCATCCACTTCCATGTTCATGAGTCGGAGAGTAGTCTATTGTCCACATTGGTTTGGGGGAACCCAAGCACTCAGTTCGTGGTCCTGATGCAATGAAGCTCAAGTTCAAAGAGGGAGTGTCTTATTTCTTCACCTATGTTTAAGTGGGAGCCTTTCTTGACTCCGTAGCTTGGATCCATACAAGCTGGATTTGGACACTACAGATATATACAGCATATACCTTGAGTCTCCAATGACCCTTTTAATTTTGCCTTTCCAAGAAAAATATGTTTTTGAAAGAAAGCACTTTTTTTTTGCGTATGTCACGAAATGTTCCTTTTTTGTTTGTGCCCTGTGAGATCCTCCTTAGACGGTGTCCTGAGACATTTTTTCGGTGTCCAAAACGCGTCTTTTTGAGTCCAAAAGGCGTCTGTAAGCGTCCGCACCGGACGCGTCCGGATGAAGATTCACATTGTACCTTTTTTTGAGTCCTCATCTCTGAAAACATCTGAAAACGTGCTTTTCGGGCAAAAACACAAAAACATTAGACCCAAAAAAAAACGCTGAAAAAGGGTCTTTGGAGACTCAAGGTATATATATATATTATAACTAATCATACCAGGGTCTTCATAACTATGCCCTTTTTCGCCAAAGGGCAGAACAAATACACCGTGGAAGGTCCAGGAAAAAATAACCAAAAAACTCATTTGACTCCAAGCATCGCATACAACGTGTTGGCAATCCAACAGGGTGCGGACGTCCCATGTGCCAACTCGTCTGGAACATTCATGGAATTTTGGCAACTCCATAGAAACACGATCGCTTCCATCCTCAAACCTTTGGCATTCTGAGTTAACGAACATAAACCTGCTGTCTCCTGCATTTTTTACAGGCAAGGCAAGTTACAAGTTGTTGATTCCTCTTCCTTTAATGGTGTCCGATGATTTGCGTGTTCTGATCTTTCTTGCTCCACAGACCGATCGATCTCGAGCTCTGAAGCGATGACCGTTTGCTTCGAGCCGACCCGAGAGACGGACTGAGACCGTTTGATCATTGCATCCTTTGCTTCTTTCTTGCAGAGGATTGCATTTCGTCTTCTTCTATAAGAGGACTTCTTATACATCCTTGGATTTGAAGTCGAAGCCCGGAGAAGGACGCAGGCGAAGCCACTTGTCACAAGGGCCAGCAGCATGTGCTTGAGATGACCTTTCTTTGAAGCTGTCTGGGTTCACTATGACTCGCCCTACCCAACAAGCGCTCTGGTACAGGATCCTCGATCCAACACGAGCACTTGTCACACTGCTGGCCTGGTGTGGGGCACTCTGCAATGGCTTTTTAGCGGTACTGTAGTCCGCAGTGCCAAGGCGTTTGAGGCCAACCCACTTTGTGCCAAGTGGATGACAGTGAGACAATGGGCTAACGTGCTCACTGGGCGCCGCCTGAGTTGGTGTCATCACACCGTCTTAAGGGTTTGCAGGGTTTGGCGGGGAGGCCATGCCATTGGCGCTGGACCCTCGTGTTCGCGTGGTTGAACCTGCAGACGTCCTCGCAATGTGTATCACACGTCCATCAGTGCTATGGAAGTTGCATCTACCCAACAAATGTCTCAAAGTAGAGATCAGCTTCTGCAGGTAGAGATCTGAGAGGTCCTTCATCTCACGTGTGTGCGTGTTTAATCTGACTGGAGCGACCCGTAAGGAATAAGGGTGGCTGGATCCTGATGTATCTACAGGGGTGGTTCATTCCCTCATTCCCTACTAAGCACGAGTCTGTAGTTTAAAGAGAGATTCCCTGGCCCAATGGGTAGACTGGTCTAGTGCCCTTCTTCGTTGCCTGGCAGGGAAACCCCTCTAGTTGGTCACAGTCCTCACAGTTGATCATCAGCCGAGCATTCAACATTATCTGAGCGCGGTTCCATACTCCGCTCATCGGAGTATTAACCACATAGTCCGTCTCATGGGTTTCATCCGCTCATTCGCCTTGATCGGCCGTGAACGGGTTGCACGGCGGCTTGTACGGCAGACGATCCAAAACGGATCCGCAGTGGTAGCGCAGGCAGAGGGTACCCACCGAGCTTTGTAGACGTGGGTGTATTGACACAGGGAGACCATGAGACCCCTCTGGCAGAAAAAACCAGTCACAAATGGGATTTTGGGAGTTCTATTCTTCTATTGCAAATTGCACAGATATTTTTTCAGTACCACTTGAGGGAATTCTGTCCCATCCAACCCACTTTGAAAACAGCGCATATATTCCTAGCCTTCCGTCCCATCCAGGCAGTGGTCTCGGAAAGGTCACACTCTCCGACGAAGGCGATGCAGCCGGGGCCTTGGCATCGAAACCACCAGAGCCATTGAAGACAGAATTTCCAGTGCACAAGCAACATGCTTCAACCAGGAGTCACTGTTCGCCCATTCGAGGTTAGGGGCAGTGCCCAGTTCTTTTTTCACTCACATGGGACCAAAAAACCACCCCGACATCTGACTCCAGACCACATGCTTCCAGGTTTCAACACGTTTAAAGCACCGAAAGTTCCAGGTGCTGCGATCCCGGTCACGCGGTGAGCAGGGGTCACGGAAGCCATGTCTGTGGCACTCACCGTCCCGTCGGAGGGGTCCAACGAAGAGACGTTCACCATGTCACGACCCAGTGTTTTTCAGCCGATACCGTTGAACTCAAGGGATGCGCGCAGACCCTGCACAAGTCGTGTTACCCGATGTGTGCGTTTTTTGATGTTTTTTGTTTGTTTTTTGCCAAGCGGCAAGAGGTAGCACGGCATTGACGGATACGGATGTGTGTTCCACGCACAACCCGGTCGACTGGTCGGTCTCAACGACCGAGGTCTCTCGCCTCAACGAGACGCGGCAACCCGCGCCCACGGGCTTTGGCACGCCCCCTGACGGAGCAAGTGACCGGCACCGGCCGTTCCGTTCCAGGCGTTGCTTGGTGATTTCTGAAAAGAGTCACCGGAGGTCAAGGATGGATGCTTGAACATTTGTGCATGGAAAAGTCCATTTGCTGATTGGTGAGTGTTTCTGTAGCGGGATCGGCAAACTTGGATGCGTGGAACTGTTCAGTTTGGCTAGTGACGGAACTGCCTTCCAACTCAAAAGAGAGGTGGCCTGGAACTGCACGGAGTTCTTGTTCACCACTGTACAAGATTTTGTTGGCGAATCCAACTGCAGAAACATCGTAATTTACCCCATTACATGTTGTTTGCTTGAGCAATTTCGTGACCTTGCAAGAGTATAGTTTTAATCTTTGTTTCTCCAAGGGAGGCATTGTTTGTTCAGGTGAAGTAGATTTTGGTACGGTAGTGCTATGTATGTTTAAATCGGATAAACACGTATGACGCGGGAGACTGCAGTCGTTTGATTCATCAATGTGGAAGTTGGGAGAAATGTGGGTGCGAAAGTATATAATCTTGAAGGATCTGCGGCACTTGGTTTACACAGCATAACTTAGGTTGGAACCAGATTCCTTTCTTTTGCCGTTGGAACATGCAATCTATACAATTTAAGGATGTCACCCCAATCGTTTGCTCGAAGAAGAGAGTGCTGTTGGAAACAAAAACTCACAATCTCTCATAGCATTCGAACGTTGCTAAGATTCCATGACAGGGATATCAAACGGTTGACCCGAATGCTGTGTCAGGTGTCTCAATTGCGGCACATCACGAGAGGATGCAACGCAGTGTGGCCAATAGAACTAGAGTGCCACTGGCAATACAATGGGAACTCAAGCGAGTCAAGTACAATGGAACCCGGTGGTGCTGCTTCTGCCTGAAAGGCCTCAATTGGCCATTGAAGGTGTGTAAGTCAATGGTGCACAGACTATATCGAGAGGCAAGAGAATGCGACAAAGTAGCTGGAAAGGCATGAATGTGTGCCATTTCAGGATGAAAGAAATTGGCGGTACAGTATTGTCTGGAGCCAGCAGCAAAGTTGTCAATTTCTGCAGCAAAGTGGTCCGCAAAGTCTCCAGTTCAGTGCCAAGGCCAAGGTCTCCAGTCATGACCTCTCGTGCGCGCTCATGACTTCTCGTGAAGGCAATGTCTTCTCGCAGTGGTGCCATGGTTCTCCGAGCTTTGGCAGCTCGATCAGGTGCCGACGTCTTTACGTTGCAGGACTGGCGTGGAAGCGAAAACGAAAGCGAACCTGGGTGGAAGGAGCATAGCCTGGTGGTTGACAAGTAAACAGTTTCTGCAACACATCAAAACTAGGACGATGTTGAAACTTGGCAGGAACTACAGCTTCCAGATTAATTCTATTTCATGCTGATGCATGACATACTTAGGGGCAGTGACAATCTTGGCACAAGATGCCCAATTTGTTTTTTGGAACTACTCTCAATACTGCCGCCAGTTCTGCCCGTTCGGAACGCTTTGCAAACCTGGTGCCCATTCTCGTCTGGAACACCGACATAGAACGACCCAGCCTGGCGGACTTCCGGTTGATCCCCCTGGAACCTGCGGAAGCCGTACAGATCAGAGGCATCAAGCTTTGACAGGTCGTAATGGAATGCAGGTTGGAAGGCCAACTTAATGATCAAGCCTAAGGATCCTTCGACCCTCCATAGCAGGGGTCGAACCTCTATACCAAGGGTTTGTAACCTTAAAACCTGGTTTTTCGGGTCCGGATCCTTAGGCAACATGGTGAGCTTCCCAGCACGGCTGGAAGGTCTGTCCACTGCTGGATTCGAGGGATGAGAGCCAGGTATCTCGGACAGAAAACATCTGAGGAAACCTGCGCAGCTCATCATCTGACCAGTAACTGGATACTGTTCATGTCTTCTGAATCCACGCGCGTCTCCGCACAAAGTGAGTTTCGGGCAGGTATGTACGCGCCAACGCTGATGCTTCTGGCATGGTCATTCCTCTGGCATCCGGAATCCCTTGTTGTTGACCTGCCCCTCACCACGAATGACATGGGGACCTTGTCCAAATCTCCTAAGCGTGGGGGCCACATCCCGCTGCGATGCAATGTCATCGGTGTGTGCCCGAACCATGATATCTTCGATCTGGTGGATGTAAAGGAAACTTTCATGGTGGTTCAAACAATGTTCCAAACAACCCGCACAGCCTCCAAAAACAACGTGCACCTTAGTTCTGTCGAGGATTTCGGATCAGATCTGTCTCCCTGGTTCAGGCAAAGGACAAGTTCCGGGCGGGCAAAATTCTCTTGGTAGGGAGGAAAGATCAACCCTGTGTGCTTCCAAAAAAGAAACTCCATACGGTGCAACTGTCGGACAGTGCGCTGGTCTTGGATGTCCTGGCTGGGAAACTCATGTCCAATGATTCTTCCCTTTATCAAATTGGCAGTGACACCAGTTGATGAGAATTCCAGATTCCTCAACAGAACGTTTTACAGGCTGTGCTCCCCCAAGATATTGTGAATGTGATCAACAACCTCAAAACGCTTGAGAATGTCAATCAACGGTCCGCTGGGGGCCGCCATCCCATCTCACCCCCAATTCCCGACATCTACCGACCAGAGACCGGTGCGAGGTTTTCTCAGCCGTTTTCGTCTTGACAAATCGACCCAACTTGTCAGACTGTCAGATTGTTCCAAACAGGTCGAAAGGGGAGGTGAGGTGAAATAGGGCGAAAACGTTGAAAGTCTTGAAAGTGAAGAAAACAGCCCAAAAAGCCCATGCAGAGTGTCCAACATCTCGATAGATCTCCAAAACCTAGGCCAGATCTCAGCGGATGGAGTTTCTTGGGTCGAGAGGCAACCTATAAGCTCTTGGCCAGGGCCCAAGCAAAGCTGGTGCCTTGTGCTGGGTTTGTGCAGTAGAGTTGGAGCGGAAAAGTTGAATATCAGTGTGAAAAAAGATCTGGTTCTCCAAGATAAATTGATTTCATCCCATCCCACTCGTCCCAGGAAGATTTTTGTACTGTTGACTGTTGTTGAATAACCTCCCTACCTGACTGGATCAAGCGGTTGCATTTGGGGGATTACATTCATCAACAAAGGAACAATATCAATAATGAATATTAATATTACATTCTATCTCATTGCTTGTCCTTTTCCCATGGCACTTATCAGGACTCTCCATGACCGTATCTCAGTGTCAATTGCTGGGCCACAGATGGAGACCCAAATGAGGGAACACCGGGAACACCAGCAGAAACGGTGCCAAGAGGACGTTTCAGGGATCACATCCAAATTATATAGATCGCTGATTTTGGACATATGGAACGATGTTGGATGATTTTGGCGGGGCGATGACAGTTTGTGAGGCGGAACCTTCATGAAACCAGCAACATCAGCAACACATGTTCGGATGACTCCGGAGTGACTACCCGACTTGATTTGGGTGCCCTGATCCCGACCGGCGACCAGTCCGACCGGAGACCAGTCGGACCATGGACCTTGCGTTCTTTGCTCGATCTCTCGTGGCACAAGGACCGGAGTTTGATCCCTGCCATGACCTCACTGGTGATGGGTGGGTGACCCAGAGAAGAGGTGAAGATGGTGAAGATGGAAGAGGAGAGCAGTAGCAGGCATAGCAGGTATGCCACAGGCAGTAACTGTAGTCTTGATGCGCCTTTTTGGGGGAATGGTTTTCTTGTCCAAAAGAAAGAATAAACAAATATATTTTTATATATTTTGAAGATTCTAAGGACCTGTGGATTGAATATGATTGAGCTGTTGGGCTGTTGCTTTCTATTGCACGTTGGTAAGGCTCTTTGTTTGCCTGCCGAAGCCATAGCTACGAGTGTACGCACGAAAAGCTCACAGACGCCTTCGCATGTGTGCTAAGGTCTTCGAGTTTACCCTGGAAACACAAGCCTGCCCATCACCAACACGCTGAACCTTTGGTCAGTGCAGGTGGGAAGAGTGGCATTTCACGTTGGACCTGCCATTCCTGCTCTTCATTGTCAGTGCAAGTCCCCCGGTCGGGGATGAACTGATGAACCAATAATTCTACAAAATTCTAGAGTTTGATGTGGCTGTGGGTCAAAACCTGAAGGTTGACCATGTATTCTATTCTGACATGTTCGCTGGTCAACCCGGGTAGCCTGGTTTTGACCTACAGCCATGTGACGTACCAGCAGGCCTCGCTGGGCCTCGCAGATGGCCCCTAGGGTAGGGTGTCGAAACTCGATGGTGGGTGGTGTACGTCAGTGAGACCCCCCGGTCGCCCTCGCTGGGTAGTTTTGGTCGCTTTTTCCGATCCTGAAAAGGAGGTCGATCGAACTGGGAGGTCGCCCTAGCTTAAGACATACTCCCTATAGCTTAATGTGTTTGCTTTGTGTCTTTGTGTCATCTTCCACTCTTGTCCTTGGTGCATCCTTGGGATGGACAAATCACAGAAGACTTGATCCCTGAAGACTCGAGGACTTGTGTGATCCTGAAATTCACTGCTGACCCCGAGGGGCAACATTCAGTTTCTTCCATGACTTAGCCGGTTTGAGCTTCGGTCTTCATTCTTCACTTCGGAGCGCCAAGTCGGCTCACTTTCAGGCCGTCGGCTTTCGGGTTCCGTCGGACTCGAGAGGTCGGTCCAACCAACCGGTGTTTTACACCGGGACTGTCCGTGTTTTAGTTTGTTGGAAATCGCAGTGACCAATTCGTCTTGGACTTCTTACACAGTAGTTAGGGTCTGCAGGGTTCGTTGCATGCTTGGCGTTTGTCAAGTCTGACACCACCCGCAGGGCCTTGCAGGCCCTCCGGGGGTCCTGCACAGGTCTTTTCTCCTGGAGATCACAATGACACTGTGGTGAACTTCAGCGTTTGCCACCAAGTCTGGCGTAGTTATAGGTGAGCCTTTGTCATTGATGCAGGGCAGAGAATAAGGGCAGAGTCCCCGAGTTTGTGTTGCATTTCCGCCAAGTAAGATAGCATTTGTAGGACACATGCCAATGATGGTATGGCGGGCTGGAGCTTTTGGCCAGACAATATCTAGAACTTCGTTTTGAACATGGCAAGAGATCTGGATTGTGACCATGCTCTCTAAATACAGTTGGCTCGGACCATTTGCAAGGTTTCTTGCACAATGAAGAACTGAGGTGACTGATGGACAATCTCCCCCTGACCTCTAGCAACCTGTCACACGGAAGAAGTCCTTATATACTTTCCAAGACTGTCTATGTGGGAAAAAAAGGGTCCCATTTGGGTTTGTGCATCCGCACTCAGTTGAACAACACATTCCGACAGGCACCCTCTTGTCAGGAGCCATGTGACCGTCGTCATCCCCCATCCTTTGCCTCAAAGTGGCTTAGTATTGCGAACGCTGGTGTGACTTGTAAGGAGCAAATAGATCGTGAGGAGTCCGCAGTGCAGGGTCATTCCCTCATTCCATCTCATTCCGTATGAGTCGCACCAGTCCCAAAAAGCTTCGCCACGCGCCCATCGCTGATCGCCGGACGCGCGGATCGAGCGTCCACGCGTGCCCCCGCACCGGTGAAGAACGGGGGGGGGGGCCAAGGCCAAGTTCTACCGGACGGGCCTGGGCGGCGTGCCGGTGTTGGGGCGCTTGCAAAACGCCCGGGACCCCGGTTGGACCCGGTGGGCGTTTTTTGGAGCCAGGGATCAGAGCAAGCAAGCAGGTGCAGGGAAAAGGCCAAGCAATTTCTGAGATCTGGTCTGATCAAGTCATGGAGAGAAGAAACCTTATAGTATTTTAAGACTTCCTGCCTTTCTGAGGAAGAACTGCTACACTTCTGTTCGCTTGCCTTCACACGTCTCGCCTGCGGGAGCACCCCAGGCTCTGATCCAACCAGTCGACCCAATGGTCTCCAGCGCGGTTCCCATCATCCAACCGCTGGGGGCCTCAGAGCTCAGTGGCGGATGGAAGAAGTCCTCTTGAATGTTGGAGCCCAGAAAACAATGCACAAGAATAGAGTCTTTGACTTGTATTTACAAGTGCATCGCTACCAGTAACAAGTGCATTACTACTAGTTAACAAGAAGCTACTAGTAACAAGGTGCATCGCTACTAGTAGCAAGTGCATTATTACTATAATAGTTAACAAGAAGCTACTAGTAGCGATGCACTTGTTACTACATAGCCAGGTCTTTGCTCATCCGCTAATGATCTGAAGAAGCACTCGTACTCTTCAGGTCCTGTCCGAGTCCTGTCGAAGTGACACAGACTTTCAAAAACTAACGTGCTTTCTTCTCATCGGAAGCTATACAAACAGATACCCACGTTACATGTTCATCCATGTTCAGTTCTCCCTTCTCATGGAGTTGCTCCGGGTGATGTTCTCTTTGCGCCAGAAAGGATGTTCATCCCCTTCTCAGTTTCTATGTCTTTGTCACCTTTCTCAAGGTTTGCATCCTTCATCAGGTTGTCCATCTTCTTCCGCGCGGTGGAGGATGTCCCGGCCGGCGGGTCGGTCGACGTGGAGGCGCCTTTTTTTGGCGTCGACGCGGAACCGACGGACGTCACGAGTCGGTCGGAAGCGAACGGTGTTCTGGTGCTTTCAGGGTTGTCAGGTTGGGGAAGGACCAAGCAGGGCAACAAACTGGGTGCCCAATCTGCAGGTGAGCAGGCCAAGTGAAATGTTTGTCCTGTGGTCCAAGCTTGTTCCGATAGGACTGCGTGACCCTAGCAGGGAAAGCGATTCTCAGCCGTCAGCCGTGGACCGCGGAGACCGCAGTCAAGTGGTTGGCAGCTGATGGTGAGCCAAGAGCTTCAAAACTGGGGTGGCCACTGCACAGCACTTCGCATGCTAAACCTCGTCCCCTATGGGGATTGTTTGAAGTATGTCAGTGAGTGGGAGGGTAGTTCAAGAACTTCAAGTGCACTTCAAGTGCATACTTCCCTATACCTGTCACATATCCTAAGCCTCATGTCAAGCTTTCAGGGTACTCCCGTGCGATCGATGATATCAGCGGACACACCCTGTCGGTCAACGTTGCAGATGTTTCCACACCGTGCAGGTTTTCCTAACTCGTCGCGCTTGGGGCTCAAAGCGTCTTAGGTCTTTGTGAACGTGTTCCTACTTTGGAGGCATATAAAAGTAGAGAATCAAAGTATTTTCAAGCTGGGCTGTCCGTTGAACAAGAGGGCAGTCCCTTGAATGCTGAATTTCATTGACATTGAATCACTGTCCCTTGATAGTCCTTGGACATCTTACGGTAATCACCTTTCTCCAGAGGTGAAATATGCCCGCTCCACCAATGCCTCCACTGCCCACAACTCACACTCCGCTTCGTCCAAGACGGGGAGATGCCGGCGATCTCCTCGTCCGTGATGGCCATGATCTCCGCGCCACCCTTGCGCTGGCTGTTTTGGAAGAAAACCGGAGAAGAGCTGGAGAAAGGTTGGACATGGCGGGCTTGGGGGTTTGGATGTATGGTTGATCAACACTGTACAATGTCAATGGATGCAGTGACAGGAGAAATCCCTAGAAAGTGACACTGGATTCCCAGTAATATCTAGATCATATTAATTTAACGTAATTTGATATCCTGGCACCAGGCGTTTGTCAAGATGTTGGTTCAAGGAGGCCGAGTAAGCACCATCCATATACATCCATTTTTTGGACGATCCGTTTGTTTGTACAACGAGCAAGCATGACGTGTTTGTGTTCCAGGCGCTACTGGAAATAGGTTTCAAGATCAAGAAACACATCGCTGAACGTCCACAAACATACCTGTTACAGACCTAGGGACTGGACAAGATTCTGGGTGTCAACACAGAGTTCCGCATGCCCCTGAACGCGCTTCGAGATTCCTGCATCCCGGCAACATGTCTTTTCTCAAGAATTGAACGAATCTCATACAGATTCAGATATTGTATATGACGCATCCCATCCGACAAAGAGTTTTGACCAAAGACATGTGCTTTGTTTCCCCAGGGCTCCAACCGAGAGTGTGGTTGGGGTGGGTGCTGGTTGAGGCTCTGTGCCCACCGAACCTCAGGATATGGGACAGAAACCCTAGGGAATTGGAACTTCCCTCCAGTCTTAGGGTGGAATTTCAGGTTCACCCTGACACTCTTCTCGTGTCTCTCGGCTACATGTTCCAAGTCTTGTTGGTCCAGGTCTGGAGAAGGTCCAAGCGGTCTATGGCCAAGACGGCCCGAAATTCTTGCACTTCACCTGTCACCCAATCAAGAGGAGGCACCGCCTGGCTGGATGAGGCTGTTGGATCTGGAAGGATAGTGAATTATGAATCATTTGTGATTTGTAATTGATTTGTGTTGATTCATTTCAGAGTGATGTACTTGCTGTGGTTCTGTCTCCACTGCATATCCACATTTCGGGCATTCGAAGATCTCCGCTTTCATTTTCGCTCGAAAAGGAGCCGGAAAGCAGTTCTCCTACTTGCTTTGGGCCTTTGGCTTTGGTTGTATCCGGTGGATTTGAAGTTCCGGTGCTTGCTTTTGTCCCTGGCCTACAGCTTCGTAGAGTGCCATGGCCACAGCCGGTGGACTGACCAAACCCTGCACCAACTGTGGACCGGCTACACGGCTACACCCGGTGGTGGAGTTTGGTCCGTCGGTTCCCACCCCTAAAACCCTATAGATTTAGGAAGCCTATTACTGTGTGCGAAGTGCAGAAGTTCTGCATCTGCAGGTGTGGCTTTACCTTTTTCGAGAGAGGCAAGGCCTATACAAGCCTTGCTCAATTCCTGGGAAACTTGGTGTACATGCCTGTGCTGCTGGATTGGTACGGACACTTCCTCGGAGATTCTCCAAGGCTTTATGTCTTCCTCTTCCCGGCCGGGCTGACGTCCGACGTCAAGATGGGAGTCAAATGGAGTCAAACTGGGCGAGCACAATCCATATATGTATACATAGATAGAACCTGAGCGACCTCTATTTTGGAGGATGAACTATCCAACATATTTTTTTTCCTACCAAAAAGGAGATTAAATGGGTTATAGGTGGATAGTAAGGTCTTTCTTTTAGAGAACCAACACCAGAAGGAGAAGAAGGTTCTCAGATGGTCGGGTCTAAGTTCTGAGCTAATTCCCAAGTCAGTGCATCTCTAAATTCTTCCAACATCATTCCAATCCAGCCATACCACCAGTTGTCAATATCTTCACCCTGTGCCTTGCAACGGCCATGTCATGTGGTCGGCCATTTGCTCCTTGTTGACGTTCTAAGAGAGTCCACATGTTCCACCGGGAACATGAACAGGTGAATATTTGGCTCTTGGAGATCGCACAGGGCTTGGCCATCCAATGGATTTTCGGCCAGAATGTGGCCTGGTGCTATGCTGACTACGCGGATGAGCTTCTCACCTTCATTCGTCTTGGCCATGCCATTTGGTGGCGACTTGGACTTAGTCCAAATAGACTCAAAGGTGATCCAAAGCGATGTCGATCTTATGTCTTATAATAATGTTCTACTGTAAACCAGGGAGCAGACGCGATCCCAGCGACAGTTAGCAAGATTCGTAAAGCAAGAAACACAGAAACAAAACATGATCTAATTCATATGTTTCGATCTGTTGTTAACCAAGAGTGTTACCTGTACAACGCATGGAGCAGATGTTGATCCCACAAAAGCCACGAAAGCCACGAGGTGGGGCCTTGGCCTGGTCCTTTGGTTTCTGTACCCTGCCATCTTCATGTTCAGCCTTCGTGTGGCGAAAGACGTCACCTGACAGTCGGACAAAAGTCACCTGTCCACCTGTCCTGGCAGAGATGGAGCTACAGTCGAGACGGTGGCGCAATGGAGCTTGTGATGCTAAGATCTCCCACCCTACAGAGACCTTCGATCCGATCGCATGTTGAAGACGGTGGCGGTCGATGTCGAGCCCCTCTCGTCCCTGGCCTCATCCTGGGATCCACTGCCGCGATGGCAGTCCAAAAAGAAGCGCAAAAAGATATGGGATGGATGAACACGCCCAGGTACAATCGTTTGTTCATAAAACTCACTGGGAAAAGGTTCGACAGGATCCACAGCCAACTAAGAAGGGACCACATCAAGTGGCTCACCTATCTCAGGCGAATGGTGGATGGTGAAAGGATCAGTTCTCTCTCTCTCTCTAACTCCTTCTGTAGCATGCTGTAGCTTTTTGCACCAAGAACAGTCACAAGTATCCTCACATCAGAAGTATCCTCCCATGGTGATCACGGTGACCCCACCTTCTCCTTTTCGCACCTCCAATGGTTGGAGGCTCTTGGAGGCTCTCGGAGGCTCGTTTTCCCCTCAGTTCCTTCCCAACTCGAAAGGCTGCCTCTGTCTTTGACTTCGGAGACCCCTGTGCAGCCATTGACCTTGATGCTGGGCTCGGAGACTCAGAGATTGGCAGGTTGAAAGGTGGTTGAAGGATGCTGGGTGCCCTCATGGTCCATTTCTTTCCATCTCCAAAGAACGCCCTCATGAGCCTCACACCAAATCCTAGCTACACACTCAAAGAATTCCCTGGGTTTGCAGCAAGGAGATGCAAGGGGTATGTTTGATCGATTTTCCAGCCTTATTCTTCAAGGCGATGTGTACTATAATACTACTGGTAGCTTTTTTCAGCGAGGGTTTAGGGGGTGACATGAACCCGCTATTTGTATTGAGCTCACTTCCAGCTTGATTGGTCTTGCAGGTCTGGTTCACGAGGTAGCGCAGACATGAAATACAAATCTCGTAAAATAATGGTTTTCGATCCTGCTGTGCAACAACTAGGGCAAGAGAAGAAGAAGGTGAGCCTTGGTTTGTAGCAAGTCTAAGGTTCCCCACACACCTCCAGATAGTCTAGCCCAGGAATTGCTTCTCGAAACAAGAGGAAGAAGAACGGAATTCAGGAATTCCGTTGAATTGCTTTGGTCATCATTCCATCCCGCAAAAATCCGCATCTTTTTGGATTCAGGATTTGGACCAATGTCTTCACAAATGCAAGATCAGGATCCAGGTACTCACCCCCCCCAGTGTGGGGGGCTCCCTTTGGAGCTTCAAGCCCTTGGTGCTCAAGTCCTTGCGAATGATTAGTCCAGCCAACCCCTTGAGTCCCCGCCCGGATGTCACCTCTGCCCAGGTACTACGTCACCGGCCCAGTTCTTGCAGTGAACCGACTCCCCAAGATGGTTGGCAGGACCCTGAGTCCATGAAAGGTGAAAGGGCGGTGGTGAAGAGAAAGAAGGGCACACAACATAAATAGTCATCATTGATATGATATGATTAATGTGGCCTTATCGACTCAAGGTCAGCGGCGAAATAGTGTACATAGGACGACATAGGCGCTGCCCATAACCCATAAATATTAGTAGCTTCTTGTTACTCGTAGCGATGGCCTCCTAGCTAGCGATGGCCTCCACCCTGATAGCGATGGCCTCCACCTAGTAGCTTCTTGTTACTAGTTACTAGTAGTAAGGCGCCTTGCTCCTTTGAACACCAATGTGCTGCCCAGAACCGATCTTAGGCACATAAAACCATTCATTTGCGCCACTACCGAGTGTCCCAACAAGCTGACCCCCATGTCCCACAAGGGCTTTGGGGGACCCTCCCGGTCCCGGCTGTGCTTCACCTGCTGCGCTTTCGTTTGTTTTCGCCCCAGACGTCGCAGCTCAGCGACGTCGCTCGCTCCTCAGGTTGTCAGAGCCTCAGGGAGAGTGGACGGACCTCTGGGCCCTACAACATTGCGCGCATCTTTGTGCAGGGGCCGTCTGGAAGCTTAGTTTGGGGAAGATGAGGGATCCGGCGAGGAAGCAAACAATGTTGGGGGGTCGTTGGGGAGGTCTCAAGTGGCCTTTGAAGGGTGCAACAAAGCTTCTGAGAAGGTTGTGGATTTAGATGGTTGCTTTACTGTAGGAATCGCAACTTCTGAACACTCTTGGTGCAAAAATCAAACCGTACACAGGCCAGAGATGTTTTGCTTGACCACGTTTGTCGACAAATGTGTCTTTGGGATCGGATCAGTTTGGATCTAATCGCTTGGTCAGTTGGAGATTGGATGTTTTTCCAGATTGATGAGTTCAAGGCCATCACACGCCAACTCCTTGGGTGGCAGAAAGCACAGTGACCGGTTAAGGCTCAAGGGCGAGCTGATTTATGGCTTCTCGATCTCCGTGCGAAACCCCACCCTGCAGGAAGTCGCTCAGGTGCACGTTTTCCCGGGTGACACGATCCTCGGTCTGTGACGATCCTCGGGGGGTTCCATATTACATATATGGTTGAACAAGGCAGGTTTGGGCTGATTGTCCACGGGTTGGGGCAAGGTTTGAGGAAGTTTTCTCTGAATTTGCATTCAAAGTGCTGTCAACTCAATGAGCTGTGAAGGAAGCACATCAAACTTTGCCGAAGATACCTCCATGCGATCCCTTTGACCCTTTCTGAAGCGGATGTGAGCTGGTCTTCCGGACATTCGTGCTAAGAGGTGGCTGTAGGTCGCTTCGTTTGATGAATCATCCAGTCTTCCCAAGTTGCCCAAGCCTTTGAACAGAAGAACTGATTACCATTGTTTCAGAGTAGATGGCACAAACCCAAAGATGTCCTTGATATGGGGGTCCATATAAGCAACCTTTTGGGGATTGTCCCATCTACTCTGAAACCATTGTAAAGTTGAAGACGCTATTGTTGTAGCTCGCCAAGGGCAACAAGACCCGAAGCGGCCGACCAAGCTGGTCCTTTTTGAACACAGGCTTCTCTCAACTACTCCAATCAACCTTAAGGCTTAAAGATCAGCAACATGTGTTATTAGTTGGATGGTCACATGTGATTCTGAATTCATCCGTTAAGATTGAGGTGTTACCAATTGCCACCATGGTCATAGTCTGTAAATATACGTGATGCAGGGCTGATAATATGGTGACAAGTGAAAGCAGCTCGTGTCAGATAGCTTAACATGGTGAATGATGATGGAATCATTCTTGCACAAGCCCAGCCAGCCCATCAGACTTAGTAACTTAGTATTCATGGGCCGATCCCTAGCAAGCCCATTTGGTGAGGCTTGCTCCTAGTTCAACTCCATTGGACATGGCTCCTAGCGGCCCTAGGGTGCGAATCGCAACCAGCTGGGCCGCAGCCAGCAGCCAGCCTCTCCGCTCCTTGCCGCTGCGTCAGATCTTGTCGGTCAATGACCCCTGGTCATCAGTCGCCAGAGCCTCAGCTGTTGGCCGAGGCAAGGCCTTTTTTGGGGCCGCCTGGCACAACCCTGGTAGCTGCTGGCTTTTGTGGATGTCGATTTTGTTCGTCCCCTCAGTTTGCTGGAGCCATTCGTTTCAAGAGATGCGAGATGGGTGTTCCACCCATGTCGACAGACTTGCTTCTCACGCGTGTTCCATTGTCGCCAAACAAGTCAGACATACTTTATGTGTCTATCAGGCGAATCAGATCCTGAGTATCCATCATCCTCCACAGCAGGCGGCCACTCCTTCCCCTGTTTAGAGGGACTTTGTGGTAGTGTTGACGAAGAGGGTCACCCAAGGCACCTAGGATTCTCTTACAGCATCATGGGGGGCATCCTACACTCCTTGGAATCATCATGGAAGTGGAGTTCACCACCTGTTTGGCATTTGGAAGATGGTCATCCGAAATCGGGGCTGTGTCTGCACGTATCCATGATGATTCCAGGGAGATTCATCGGGGCCTTTCTTCATTTGCAAGAAGAGTTTGATTCGACCTGAGCAGGACTCGGAGCCCAACTACTTGACCTTGTGTGGATGACCAAGAGCTTGAGAAGCTTTCCCACCAGCTGGCATAAACCACTGATATCCCCTGATGCTTTGCTTTTGTTGGTCGTCATGCTGGTTTTTTCGGATGTGTTTGCCCAGTGGTATCTTGAACTTGTATGCAACGTGATTGTCTACAAAAAGTGGCCAACATCCATGTGGTTCTTCTCTCGGCTTGTTGCAGAAAACCCTTGCAAATTCGACCCGACTGTCTTTGAAACATCAAGTGGTACCAGCAGTTCCATGTCAGGGTGCCGAACTTGGAGGATAGGTTGCCCTTGTCACATCTTCAAAACCGTTCGGTTGGAACTGCTGGTCCAAACCGGCCTTGAGGATTGGAACCTGACCACGCGTGGGCCTGCAACTTCGGCCTGTTAAGATGGGATCCTTTTTTTGAGGTCCGTGAAACATCCGCCTGCCACGCTCCCTGACCGATCCCTTGATGTTCGATTGATTTCCCAGTATGAAAGGGTTGATAGAAATGATACGATTCGCATGCCCCTGGCACAATCGAGAAGTGAACAGGTCAGTGTATGTGGCAAGTAGTTCGCTTGTGGCATGTTGTACTTTCTTGGGTTGTGTGTGGCGTGACCATGAGTGTCCATAGTGATGTCATTCTTTGCGAGTGACACAGATATAAGGTGGAAACAGTTTAGGTTTGCTCTCCCACTCACAAACACGGACGTCGAACGCCTGCTGTTCATAGGGGCAACACTGGCTTCCACGGGCCTATGCCCATCCACATCCATGTTAGCGGGTCACAGTGTGCCTTGCTCGACTTTGCTTGTTGAAAGGGTGCTCGATCAGATACACTGCACGCACCGTCGTTGCTAGCTGCTTGATTCGGTTGAGTTCAGAATATGTTTTACGCCATGGAATCCCGCCAGCCAGCTGCGCTGGCTAATGGATCCCTTCCCTTCAGAAAGATGGATCCCACTCTCTGTTTGAGATCCTTACTCTGGTCGGTTGGAGATGGATCCTACTCTGATGGATCTTACTCTCATAGAAGATGGTACTTATGTGTCAAAACTTGGTTGACCTACCCGGAAGGTGGAAAGCCCTTGTTCCGGGTTTTGACCTCTTCCAACCCCACTTTGCCAGGAAGGATCTCCAGTCTGTGCCACCTATGGAGGAGCTCCTGGTGCACCGGACGGCACCGGTTCTTGGCAACTGGACGGCACCTCATGGTGTCCGGCTTGCTGTTCGACTTGGCGGGGAGAAAGGGAAAAACTCATGGTGTCCGAGCTGCAGAGGAGTTAGGATCTGCAAAGGCCAGGAGCCCCTAGTAGCGTCCTTGCTCCTAGTAGTAAGGCCTAGTAGCGTCCTTGCTCCTAGTAGCGATGCCAGGAGCTCCTAGTAGCTTCTTGTTCCTAATAGTAAGGCCAGGAGATGCCAGGAGCTACGTTCGTAGCGTCCGATCGCTCCGTTAGCGATGCCCTTTGTTACTAGTAGCTTCTTGTTACTGGAGCATGTGTTGTCTTGGAAAAGAGGTGACCAGGACCACTATGTTGAATTTGCAGCTTAGACCGACCGAGCTTCTGGTTTCGTAAGTGCTGTAGCTTGGAGCACTTGGAGTGAAGACCCGACCATGTTTAAGTCTTTAAGTGGATTCGATTCGATCAGCGTAGAGTTGCGCATGAAGCAGCGATTTGGTGAGACCAGTTTTTTGCGCTCCACTCTGGACTCTGGATTGCTTTGACACCCGAATATGTTTTAGATATTGTGTTTTTTTCCTTTCTTTCGATGTAGTCGCTTTCCTCTTTCATCCTCCTTACATGCCTATATCTGCTTGAGCTCATACACTTAACCAACCATCTGCTAAGAGCAACCATGCCCTCGGCCAAATAAACCCTCTCCAACGCCCCCCCCACTCCTCGCTGCGTGTTCCTCGCGGAGAACCTCGGCCTTTGCACCAAGGCGATTGGTCAACAAGTCGATCCCTCCTATGGCGTCGGTGAGTTCCCTGCCCCGAGCGCCGGGCGAGTCATCCGTGTTTCGGGAGAGTCATGTTGGGCCAGGGCCAGGGCTTTCGATGCGACGTGCTGAGATTTCACACGAGGATGTTGAACTTGCATGGGGAGCGTATTTAAAAGAAGAACACTTTGCAACGTCTTGCCTCCTTTGAACTCCGGTGAGAAACGGAGTCGACCAATAGGGTGGAGTTCTTCGCTCCAAGGTGAAGCCTTGGCCGTGGAAGGCCCTGCTGTGGCTGCGGGGAAGCCTGGGTTCAGCACCGCAGCGGTGCACAGTGCAAATTGTGGTACGAAACCTTCGAAGGCACAAAGACCCTTAATAACCCTTGAGGTATTTTCTG
>CAXIVM010001541.1:0-13000 GCA_964035705.1 Porites rus | reverse complement strand
CGTGTCAGTCTGTCAAACCTTCAGTGGCAGCTGTACTATACCGATTGCTTTTCACTTGGATCATGGGTTGATGGATGAATTATAGAATACTTTTACAAACTTTGCCATGAACGATAATGAATAATATTGAAGAATGAACGACTCACGCCTTCTCAGATCTTCTCAGACTCAACCTTCACTTGCTCCAAATCCGATCATCAGAGTTCACTCCGACTGGACGTGTGACGGGGCGCCTTCTGAGCTGCGCCCCCCAGCCACCGCGCCGCCTGTCCGGACCGAAGATTCACGAACGACGGCAGTTGCGAAATGGAAACGGATTGAAGGGGCCTTTGTGGAAGAGATGTCCAAAGGATTTCAAAGGGGTCGAGGAACCACTTCGCTCCCATTTGGCGGCTTGTTTGCGGCAAGCTCTCAAATGCGCACGGTTTCACCGTCGCACACGTCGAAATCATGAGGCTTATGGTCTTTGGCCTCTGGTGTTTCAATGACCTCATTCTGATGGCATTCGAATTTTTTCTTTGAAAGGCCACGGTGGCGAGGGTAAGGCATTCGATGGTTTCCACATGTCCTATCACTCTTCAGAAAGATCGGCCATGAGAAAGTGTGCAAGCTGCAAGCTGCATCAACGCTTCACTCACCGCGTGGGGATAGGAGAGTAGCTGCGGCTGCGTCGAAAGGTCTCAGCGCTTGCGCTTCTTGGGTTGGGTTTGGTGCTTTGGCGAGAGCCAGCGAGAGCAGGCCTGGTCTGAAAAATTGGGATGTCTCTGCCTTGCCTTGCCTGATGTAGGCTCCTGACTTACAAACACCTAGGTGTTTCAAGACCAAGTCCTCCGATACAGCTTCGTGGCTTTGACTGTAAAAACCTTCGAAGAGTCGCAGGCTTCGGTCCAATGTTTCATGTGACCTGGCGACTAGCGACCATTGAAATACTCAATGTGAGGTCCCCGCCGGCTCTTGTACCATTCGCTGGCTCCTGGCCAAAGACAAGGATCAAGAGTCAAGAGCTACATTAAAATCACAATCTATGGTTAGCAGTGCTGCTTTTGTGTAGTTTCCACGGATGTAGTCCTTCACAATCTACTGTAGCGTCTCTTGGGCAAGGAGTTCATATTGCAACCAAATTTGACACAAGTGAGCTCTTTGCTTGACGTCTTGTGTTGATGTGCCTGCCGATGCTGAAGCCACCCCGACCCCATTCAGGATGGGCAACCTAAGGCGAGGCACATCATGGCCGCTACCCGGTTACCGTTCAGTGTCATGCTCCGAAACGGACAAAGGGCCCTTCACCTGGCCGACCAAGTGACGGTAAAAGGGCTTCGGCTTCCAGCCTCCCAGGCGTTTGTTGAGGATTTGAATGAGGTGATTGGGCTACTAGTAGCGTCCTTGCTACAGTACTAGTAGAATTGCTTTCTGAGCTTCTCATCTTCCATGCTGTCTTTACACGAGCCATGTCCAGACAACAGCTGTTAGCATGGAACGGCAGCTGTTAAGCAGTCCTCAAAGGCCAGTGGCGGTGGTACAGGCACCGGACACCCGTGGCGTTGACTCCTGAATGAGAAGAAGTAACATGGAGATGCTACGTATGGACGTCTCTGGAAAAGGTACCCCTGGGGCCTCGCTTGAATGACCCATCGCACCCAAGGACGGTTTAGGATCATGCTCTAATCATCTCTAATCTGTAGGTGGCAAGAGAGCTTCAACGTCACAGTCATGGGATGGAGAACGAGAAATATGGGGGAGTGTGAGAACTGCCTTCGGCGGCTGTGACTGCGATGCATTTCCACTATCATATAATACCCATTAATTATGTGCCAAAAAATCACGTTTACTATGATGATAGCGATGATAGTAGATGTTATTGAAGCTATGGTTTCAGGCGTCTTCCATTCTTGAGTGGTCTTCCTAGGCCTGGGCTCCGCCGGGCCCTGCATGTCTTCTCACCAAGGCTCTGAAGCTGCGCCCAACGGTCTGGTGATGGTGACCTTCTGCCAAGAGGTGCCACTGGCCGGATGGTGGGTCAAGATACACCCCCAGCTTCCAACCTTCCCAGGTACAAATCCTTACTAACCCCAAGTGGTCAAGGACTGTATTGGATCGGGAGCCACCTTGAACTGACTTTGGTGCCAACAGTTTAAGGAGACGTGATGTTTATGAAACGGAGAAGGGGACGAAGATTCAGCTGTGGAGTTGAAGATGTCTTTTAACTACAAGGGCATTACTACGAGTAGCTATATAGAAGCTACTAGCAACAAAGGCATCGCTACTGGAAACAAGGGCATTGGCATTACTACTTTGGCTTTGAATTGGCTCTGTACGTTGCAAGTACTCCTTGCTTGCACTGGCCTCGGTGGACTCTTCCATGTCCATGTTTGGGGCTGCTTGATGGCCCAGAAATCCACGTAGTCGCCCTACCACGTCCAGCCAGTTCACATGGAGCAAAATTTGTCATCCTGTTGCTCCAACAGAATGCTTGACACCTCTTCTGTGTGTTTTTACGGGCACAAACGTGCCCAGTAAGATCAGTAAGCTCTCAGACCTTGCAATGCGCCACACGGCCTAATTTGAGCAAATTATGCCACACATCCACCGATTCTACAACCAATCACAAACACACCTTTCGGAGGGGGCCGCACCTTACTGTGAGCTTCTTCTCGAAGCCACTGCTCTGGAGAAGTCCGGAAGCTGGTGTCCAGACTCCAACCTGCTCGGGTGAAGGACTTCCATCGGAGAGCTCTGGAGTCCGAATCTGCCGAGACTTGTGGTGATCTCTTTTCGGCTCCGATGCAGACAGGACACACGAGGTTCGAGCTCGTTGGGTCCGGCTACTCTGGTCAAAAGACCTGACATGTTCAACGAAGTCTAGCAAGTCTGGTGACACCGACCATCTGCACAGCGACCATCGAAAATCCGTGGTCGAAATCTGCTGTTGGTGGTCAAGCACAGGTCTTGTCATGGAAATTTCGAACATGTAAATCTCATGCTGCCCAGTTTTTGTTTTGTGGTTTATTGCTTGAAGCGGGGCTGAGGAGTCGGCACACCCCAGTCCTGAGATGGTCTACGAAGTCGGCGTTTCACTCTGCCATGCTTTGGCACTGGAAGATCGGGATCATTCAGGACCCCCTTGTCGTATGTATCCCTCCATTCATTCCCATCACTGAGATCACGGAAAGCTCCCAATTATGTAACCAGGCCGAGGCACAAACTAACTCCGTAAAAATAGGAATGGAAATGCAAAAATAATCAAAAATATATCCAAGCAAATGCAATGATGATCATTGATTCTCAGTGCTGCCCAGGGGCATACCAAGGTACTTTCGAGTTGTGCCGCAAGTATTGCCCGTCCAATGCCTGAGGCATCGGTCATAGGATGTATGGGCGTGATCAGTGGTGTTGGCGGCTAGGCGGCTCGACTTCCACATGTTGCCGCCAGCTAAGGTTCTGACAACTCTTTGCTTCTCCGTCCAAAAAGAGAAACCCGCACCTGACTCTCATGTTCAGCTCAGCCTTTGGCAAAAGCCAGTGCATGCATTTCAGGCAGGCAGCGTATTCGGTTATGTTCATGTTGTTCATGTGCTGAACCTCAAACCCTCTCATCCAAGGTGCCAGGGCGGCCAAGGCCTTCAGAAGTGCGAACCTGAGATCTCCAGAGTTGGGAAGCAAACTCTGAGATCTCTAAGTCTCTAAGTGTCTCTTTGCAGATTTCAAGCAAAGCTGCATCAATCAGCTCACTTGGCATTGATCTCGGAGCAGCCAAGGCACTAGGCCTGGCGTGCTGGGCAGCTTCCGTGACGATGCCAATCGCCATGCCTCACGGTTTCTCACTCAGACCTGATCAAGTAGTCACCCCTGCATGAATCCCAGTGAACGTGTCGCGGGTGTGCCTGACGGTGGGCTCAACTCTGTACTTCGATCTTGCGAAATGCTGAGTTCCTCCGTCCTTCCACCTTGAAAGTACATCCGTGTACCATGGCCTCCGAGAAGGACAATCCGCGTCTCAGACTGCGTGATGACCAATTGGCCTCGTCTCGCACTCACTCCGTTCTCGCACTTGCCATCACAGGCTCTTGACATGTCCATCCCAGTGAGGTCGGCACCATCGCATCGCGTGAAGAGCTGCGCGATGGGCTGCGTGAAGCCTTGGAGGGACCACAGGTGTTCAAACGAGGCTTCTGGACGATTCCCCTGCATTCAGCAACAGGTGTCAGTCAACGAAGCCTCTGTCCAAGCTACAAAACACATTAAGTACAGATATCGGCGATACACCTTAGTGTTTGTACTAAACTCACAGGGGTTCCAAAAAAAAAATGCTGGCTACAGTATTGCCAGACAGTCCTTGCGTACATGGGAAACACAACAGCATTTCATCCAAGGCACCACGGTATCCCGGGTGCGAGAAGGACTGCGCGATGGACCACGCTCTGCCTTAGAGTGAAGCCAGCAAGCACCAATCTGATGATAAAAAAACATGCACGCTTGTCATGTCTTGTCTATATTTGTCTGCAATCATCTTTCCAAGAAAGTCATCCGTCCGCAGCTGCTTGCATTGTATAATCTCCTTGTGCTCCTTTTCCAAGGCACCACGGTGTCCCGGGTGCGAGAAGGACTGCGCGATGGACCACGCCCTGCCTTAGAGTGAAGCCAGCAAGCACCAATCTGATGATAAAATAAGATGCACGCTTGTCATGTCTTGTCTGTAGTTGTCTGCAATCATCTTTCCAAGAAAGTCATCCGTCCGCAGCTGCTTGTATTGTATAATCCCCTTGTGCTCTTTTTCCAAGGCACCACGGTGTCCCGAGTGCAAGAAGGACTGCCCGATGGACCACGCCCTGCCTTAGAGTGAAGCCAGCAAGCACCAATCTGATGATAAAATAACATGCACGCGTGGCAGGTCTTGTCTGTATTTGTCTGCAATCATCTTTCCAAGAAAGCCATCTGTCCGCAGCTGCTTGTATTGTATAATCCCCTTGTGCTCTTTCTCCAAGGCACCACGGTGTCCCGGGTGCGAGAAGGACTGCGCGATGGACCACGCCCTGCCTTAGAGTGAAGCCAGCAAGCACCAATCTGATGATAAAATAACATGCACGCGTGGCAGGTCTTGTCTGTATTTGTCTGCAATCATCTTTCCAAGAAAGCCATCTGTCCGGCAGCTGCTTGTATTGTATAATCCCTTGTGCTCTTTTTCCAAGGCACCACGGTGTCCCGGGTGCGAGAAGGACTGCGCGATGGATCACGCCCTGCCTTAGAGTGAAGCCAGCAAGCACCAATCTGATGATAAAATAACATGCACGCTTGTCATGTCTTGTCTGTATTTGTCTGCAATCATCTTTCCAAGAAAGTCATCCGTCCGCAGCTGCTTGTATTGTATAATCCCCTTGTGCTCTTTTTCCAAGGCACCACGGTGTCCCGGGTGCGAGAAGGACTGCGCGATGGACCACGCCCTGCCTTAGAGTGAAGCCAGCAAGCACCAATCTGATGATAAAATAAGATGCACGCTTGTCATGTCTTGTCTGTATTTGTCTGCAATCATCTTTCCAAGAAAGTCATCCGTCCGCAGCTGCTTGTATTGTATAATCCCTTGTGGTCTTTTTCCAAGGCACCACGGTGTCCCGGGTGGGAGAAGGACTGCGCGATGGACCACGCCCTGCCTTAGAGTGAAGCCAGCAAGCACCAATCTGATGATAAAATAACATGCACGCTGTCATGTCTTGTCTGTATTTGTCTGCAATCATCTTTCCAAGAAAGTCATCCGTCCGCAGCTGCTTGTATTGTATAATCCCCTTGTGCTCTTTTTCCAAGGCACCACGGTGGTCCCGAGTGCGGAGAAGGACTGCGCGATGGACCACGCCCTGCCTTAGAGTGAAGCCAGCAAGCACCAATCTGATGATAAAATAACATGCACGCGTGGCAGGTCTTGTCTGTATTTGTCTGCAATCATCTTTCCAAGAAAGCCATCTGTCCGCAGCTGCTTGTATTGTATAATCCCTTGTGGTCTTTTTCCAAGGCACCACGGTGTCCCGGGTGCGAGAAGGACTGCGCGATGGACCACGCCCTTCCTTGGAATGGACAGCTCTAAATAGAAAAGCGTGTTGTTGCACTGACCTACATGCAGAATAAATGAGTACAGCAGTTTCCTTGCCATCACAACTCGGATTCCAATGAGCAGAAGCACAACTCTGTTTGTGTTGAAATTGCCTGCAATAAGCCAATGAACTCCCTCAACATGTAGCGGCCCAACAACTAGAAAAGTAATTCCAATTTAAGGGTCCTTGGATGATGAGTTTCTACATATTTCTATATTTGGATCTGTCTCTCTCTCTCTCTCTGCAGAGTGTGGCTGTCACACAGCTCTATTGGGATGCATTGTGATACCTCCAGAAAAGGCACCTTGTTCTAGGCTGTATGCTGCCTGTGCATGCTGCCTGTGCATGCTTCTGGCGTCAATCCAATGCTCACACTGTCAAGGCACGGTGGTTGTTACAGAAGGGCTGCGAGAGGTGCTACGCGTGACCTCACATGCACACCCAAGAGGCCTTTCGGATGGTTCGATTAGAAATAGATCATTTGCACGTCATTGGAGCTATTCCCGCATAACGACTTTGCTTCCGAGTCAATGTTGATCATTTTTGACAGGCATGGTATATAGATTCCAAGTTGATGTTGTCGTGGTGATCTTGATTCTGTTGGGATGGTAGCCTGTGGTCTCTCACATGGCTTGGAAGTGCCAACAGCCATCATCGAGCAAGCCTGGTCATTGCTCATGACATTGTGGTTTGCAGCTGTCGGTTGTCATTAAATGATATAATCATTATATGATCATTTTGGGAGTTCTTTCTCATGCTCCTGGCTGGTCCTTCTGAAAGGGTCGGGGTGCTAAGTGCTGGTCCACAACGATCAGGTCAATTTGTCAACACTTATCATAATCCGACTGCGGTAGCCTAGCACGGCCGGTGGGAAAAATATGGAAAATACCTCAAGGAGAAAGCACATGTGTGATCATGCGTGATCATGTGTGTGTGTGTGTGCCACACTCTGTGTCCAAGAGTTTAAAAACGCAGGGGCGTCAGGCTCGACACATTTACCTGACGCAACGAAGCTATGATGTGTCGAGGGAAGTGAGAGCTGATCACTCTCATGTACCTGCGGAGTTCTTCACACGCTGTTACCCTACTCTTCCACTTTTTGATTCCATGGTGGCTTTCATGCTACTCCCCACAAACCCATTTTCCACCGCTGATGTGCAGCCGCGCTGACGTTTGACACCGCTGTTCTCGTGAGCTGCAGATGTGCACAAACCTTTGTTAAACAATACAGTTGCGCCGACTCTTCCACCTTTCGGTCCCATCGCCATTTTTCCTGGGAATTGAGTTAACTGAAAACCAATGTCAGAGTGTGACCCGCTCAGTCGTCCCACTTGGTGTGATCCTCCGCAAGGAGGCGCCGTTTTCACTCCGGACTATCGTGTAATGATTAAATGGACTCAACTGTTCCCTCCATGCGTTGGATTCTCTAAACTGAATTGGCCTCACTACTGGATTCTCAAAACACGATGCCGTCGGGCATATGAAAATTCTAAACCGCCGGGCATACGGAGAATAAACCCCGACGTGTTCTCTACCCCAAACACCCCAACCCCCCCTCCCCCTAATTAGGTAAGAGGGAAATGGTACTCGACACACTTGTGCGTCGGTGCCTTTCCCTCTGTTGGCCTGTTCTAGTCTACTCTACCCGGGCGGTGTAAGACTAAAGTCCGCTCCCTAACTATTGCACCCAATTAGCTTCCGCTAAGTAGTCAGTAACTCTAGAGGGCTAAGTATTCAAACACACACATGTACACACATTCCCTACCCCAGTCAAGGGCTAAGTATTCGCTTTTCCCTACACCTATCTTTTTCTCCTGCCCTTTTCGCGCTGCTCTTTCTGTCTTTCTTTCTTTCGTTTCTAAGTTAAGGCTTTTTAGGTGCTTATTTAGGTCTTTTTTTCGCCGGAGCGGCGCAAAGCGGCTGAGTGCGTGTGTGTGTGTGTGCCACACTCTGTCCAAGAGTTTAAAAGCGCAGGGGCGTCAGGCTCGACACATCTACCTGACGCAACGAAGCTATGCTGTGTCGAGGGAAGTGAGAGCTGATCACTCTCATGTACCTGCGGAGTTCTTCACACGCTGTTACCCTACTCTTCCACTTTTTGATTACATGGTGGTTTTCATGCTACTCCCCACAAACCATTTTCCACCGCTGATGTGCAGCCGCGCTGACGTTCGACACCGCTGTTCTCGTGAGTTGCAGATGTGCACAAACCTTTGTTAAACAATACAATTGCGCCGACTCTTCCACCTTTCGGTCCTATCGCCATTTGTCTGGGAATTGAGTTAACTCAAAACCAATGTCAGAGTGTGTGTGCCCCTTGTAGTCACAGGGTTCCATTTGGATTGTTTTTGATTGGTTTCCCTTCTTAGAGCAGAGGGATGCTCCACACCTGAAGAGAGGGCAGGCTCTTCAGGTTGCGCTGATATCAGCAAGGACGCTTGCTGACGTACCTGCATCAACTTTTAATCTTTTGGTTCGGCAGACAAGTACGCACGACGTCATCTCGACCTGCTCGTCACTTTCGGTCTTGAGCTTTTGGCCCCATCTCCTTTTGAAGACCTCCCAGGATCTGGTGGTTCTTACTTGTACTCTTAGGAAATGGTAACCTAGGCCGGCGTGTGGCACCGCTTTCAGTTCAGTACACCCAATCATAAGTGTGTGTCATCAGTTTTCTAGCAGCTGCCGACTGCTCAGGGTGCTTATCAATCAATCCCACATCAATCAATCCCTGCCGACTGCTGGCTGGCGCATCTTTGGCGCGTGAGGAGCTTCTGCAGCCACCTCGGCAGCAGTCGAAAGCAGCCCAGCCATGCATGGACTGTCAGATGTTGGTGGTCTGACATGTTGAGAAGCAGTTTGCAGAGCCACTCCAAAAACAAAACAATGGCACGCCGAGACACTCTTCTGGCCACGGGAGCCCCAACGCTCGTAGCCCTCCTGTCCAGAAGCGATCCCTTATGAGAAGAACTGTTCGAGGAGGCTGGTCACAGGGCGTTGTCTCTCTCTCTCTCTCTCTCACAGGTCAAAAGGCCTCCAACCTGATTCGATTTCGATGTCAACCTAATAGTGATTTCCTCCAACCTAGTCCTACACACCTTGGGACTCGCTTACATGGATGGATGTATCTCAGTATCTTCTTCTTCTCCACTGGCAGTGTCGCTGTCACATGGCCCATGTGGACTCGTCCCATGGACAAAGACAGAGAGCCAGCAACGGTCCCATGTGCTTCCTATCCTTCCGGCTCTGAATGGCTCTGCAAACGCTTGTACGATGATTTGAATTCCTGCCTTGTACATAAGTGGCGCTCAAAGAATACAATGTCCAATACTACCGCCCACCGAAGCCGCCTCAACCAGTGCGAAGGGCCTGGGTGGCCGACCTGCATGCAAAGAGAAGCTGTGGGCCTATGGCGCGGAAGCCCCACAACGCGACACTGTTTTGGGCGGGATTTGTATTACTCTATTCCAATGCTGCCAAAAATGTATGTGTGTGTGTCACATTGTAACACCATCTCCAACATGCAACAGCACGTGGGACAGCTTCTTCCATCTGGCTTCGAGTCCTGTGCCGGGAAAATGCGCCTCTCTCCAGACAACATACACACACACAGCTGAAGCACAGACTTGATCTGAGTCCAAGAATGAACTTGACGTAACAGTGTCAGTACAGATCTGCTTGATCTGTCGGAGTCAATTCATCTGGATCTCAGTTGCTAAGGCTGCTAAGCTGTTCTACACAACTTGGGTATGTACCAATACAAGTAACAGTGGATGATGATTAGTGAAGGCCTGCCTCAAACCAGTGATAATCTCTTACCGACTGTTACTGGCAATGGACTACACCGTATATTTATTACAACTTAATACTTCAGGCTCAATTGGCCTTGCCGGCCTTGCTTGTTCGTCCCTCCAGCACCCCCAACCGCGGCGTCCTTGCTGGCGATCCTTTGTTCTGCGTCATGACCTGGGCGATGAAAGAACACAGTTGCACGATGTCGCAAGCAACAGGCATCTGTTGACTCGAACTGGAGCTGCTCTTCCACCTGTCTTACATGTCCAAGCACTAAGTCACTAGGATTAAATAATTATGACATGCTGGTGCTGCATCAAAACCCTGTATAGACCTGATACAATGGACTATGGCAAACAATTGCCGTTTAATCAGTGTCACACACGAAAAACAAATGCACATGTATACATAATAATCATATACGATCATTTAAGTGATCATTTATAAAGGTGTTGATTGCAAACATTACAGACCAATGACCAATGGCCTGTATTTGCTGCACTTGCGTCACGGTTGGTCCGTCCAGGCCTCTTCGCGCGTTTTCTCATGCACCCCCGCTGATCTGACCCTTGGAATGGCCCTGGAAGAAATCACAGAAATTGTGAAAAGTGTTGTTTCGAGCCTGCACCGGAGTGTCGCTGTCATGATGAATGGCTATGAGACAGCGCAAGTTGAGGAAATGTTTGTTGTTGATGTATGTGCCCTTCTGTTTTGTTGTCTACTAGTGCTAGCACAACAATGCCTCAGCCAAAAAGCGGTTGGGCGGCCAAAAGAGTTGTTTGCTCACCGCTCGTTGCTTCGTCCTTTCGACATCTGAATGTGGCTTTGTGCCCGTCGACGAGCGACCAACACACGACGGTTGAATACCTTTGAACTTCCAAAACCGCTTGATGAATATTGAGTCCAACGTGATGAACACATCACCTGAGTATGTAAGGAACGAAAGTCCGCTCGTCACAGGTGCTGGCAACCAATCTATCTATATTTGGAGTCGAGGTTGGTGCCGTGTGGGCGAGACAGGACCTTCTCGGTCCCTAGTCAGCATCGACAGGAGTTTCCGGCATGATCTTATACATTTTTAGATACTATCCTATTAAATTTATATATATATATAGCTAGCTCAATCTTGGTTTTAAAAGAATGTAAACATATGTAAACATTGTAAACAGGAGAATCCTGCAAGCGAATCCTCACATCATCCTTCGAACCATTTCCCACCCCCAACCTGCAAGACTCTGCAAGACCGGAACAGGGGGACCGACTGTATGGTCATCGGAGTGTTGAGTGGCACACGACACGGAACACCATCGACGATTCGCGGATCTTCGGCCGGTTCTGACGATCTCGTCTCCACTGGCTTTCATATCTGAACGCTACTAGGAACAAGGACGCTACTTGGGGCTCCTGGCATCGCTACTAGGAGCAAGGACGCTACTAGCTTTCATATCTGAACATTGAAACACCTCGTCGGTGTGGTCTCCAACTGTTTGTCCTCCTTGCCTTCACCGCCAGGAATTCTCGACGAAGCGGGGGTGCTGCATTGGCCGCTGGCTCCTCCTGAGGTGTCGCCATGAGGTCGCAGCTCTGAAATGCTTCCGTTTCGTCCCCAGTTACCTTACCGTCCTATATCGACGCTTGATATTCCGATGTACAAAATTGATCAAAAGTGATCCAAAGGCTGGAAGTTTCAGGAAGCATGTGGAGGATGTGGGAGAAAATGATCGAACGCCTGCCCCGCAGGAAAACTCCATCCGACTCTGTCCTTCTTAAACAGAAACATCACACCATGGCGACAGTTGGAAACGTGAATCAACCAAAGACTTTGTCGCTTCCGAAAGCTGTCGCAGTCTGTGACTCGCGATTCGGAAAATCCCTCCAAAGCCCTGACGCGTTTCTTCGCGTTTCTTGCAGCTCATGTCCAAGCTTGTGCACCCAGAGGCAAACGAGGCAAACGAGTCTCAAAACCGAAAACCGGATCAAGTCTCAAAAACATGCAAGCCTAGAGACCACAAAGGGCAGTCAAGTGCAAAACCTAAGACCGAAGGCCTTTGTATCGCCTTCTGCCTTCTTCTTGTGTTAAAATGCACCAGATTGGACCACCTGGCCAAATCGATGCCAGGTAGACTTTCCCAAATCCAAGCACGATGGCAAAGCGGGAAGCATCACACTGCATAGGTACCTCTGCACCAGTGTAGGTTCTAGATCAATGCTAGAATCCACCAGTCTTGCGCATCAAACGGCGGAAAAAGCGACGATGTGCAGGAAGTATCAAAACCGCAGGCTGGCAGGACTTTGCTCGGGGCACCGTGATCCGCTGTAGCACTTTGCTGATGGCACGGAGATGTGCAGGCACCTCATGTAGTGGGCAAAGTTCCACCAAGTCGCCTGAAGGCTCTGCGGGACCACTGCGCATAGCGCTGTCAAGGATTTTCTGGAAGCCAAAAAGTCAATTCAAAAAAAGCTTTCAAGCAGTTCAAGCGGCTTTCAAAGCTTGTAGCACAATAGGCAATATGGAACATCATCGCTCATCCCGATCCCGCCTTTCTCAACATCGATCGAAGAGAAGACCCCGCTGTCCTTTCCGCTTTGGTCTACACCTGATTGAAACCCTTCCAGTGTATCGAAACGGTGTACTAATATCTTGCATGACAGGTTTTCTGGGGAAAGGCCCACAGTTGCCAGAGCCATACCTCTTAGAATAAATACTCGAATGGATTGAATTGGGACAGATCGTCTTCTGCGCTGCTACATCTTAGTTAGTGCAACTCTTCATTGTTAATTACCGTTACCAAGTCTTAGCAGCTTAGCGTGTCCCAATATGGTCCAGCGCTGCTCTAGTTCATACAGCTGACACAAACTCCTGGCACCGGGCGAAATTCCAGGGGCTTGTAGCCACCTCGCAGAGCGCGCACCAGCCTGTTCGAGGCATGAAAGAGCTATGCCAAGAGCATCCTGTGCGCAAAAGAGGAGTGCCATCCAGTGCTTGGGCCACTTAAATATCCTTAAATAAGAACCCTTTTCAATCATGATGCCCACGTCATCCCAAGTCCACCTTCTTGTTTCATCTTTTTTCGCTCAACGAAGCATCGTCCACCCTTTTCCACCATGTCGCTCCATGCAACAAGCATCAC
>CAXIVM010001540.1:0-38464 GCA_964035705.1 Porites rus | reverse complement strand
AGAAATTAGACACTGCCGCAGGTGTGCAACATGCGGCCACTTCTCCTTTCAAGGAGAAAACTGCTCGGTCCCGAATGGCCCACTCCTTTGGGTAAGTCTCCTGGACCCATTTCTTGAAGTCGCACCACACCTTGTCTAGCGGGCGTTCGTACCTCATATCCAGCGGTGCAGGCTGCACTGCTTCTTGCATCTTGCATCCGCAAAGTCTTAACAAAAACACCTAACACATGGCGCTTGATCCGAATTCTTTCAAAACAGTTCTCTTATAAATGATAACGCTCAAAGAAGAAAGCAGCCGGGGCACGCGGAGTAAGCATCCAAGTCAATGGCTGCATCATGTTCCTTCAACTGCTTCTCTGTCAGGACACCTTCGTTCCACAGAACAAATTTGAGAATGCAGCACTTGACCTCTTTGATGGTAAGCGTTCGGTTGCTCAAAGCACACAACGTGATGTGTGTATGCAAGTCCTTCTTCTGAGCATGGGTCAAAAGGCCAACTCCGTACCTGCCAGCCATGAAGGCCTGCGGCAGGTTGGAGATGTCGTGACCCTTCTCCACACAGTCAGCTTCATGCTCTTTCACCCGAGCAAGCTTCAGGCGGTTTAGCTTCCACGGCTCAAAGCGTCGTTCCGCTTCTTTGTTTGTCCATTTCTCCTGCTTCGATAAGGCTGCTGCATCCAAGTACATGGCATAGAAATCCTCCACAGGGACGATGTTTCTCTACAAAATCTATAATATTTACCGGGGTTTGGGGATGGCCGTGCGAGAGAGCCGCGAGTGTACGCGAGAGGGCCGCGAGGCTTAGACCAATCCACCCCTACAACCAGCACTTGCGAGGCGGCCGCAAGAGATGAAGGGTACATGTGTTTCCCCCCCGCCTGGGCACGCTTCAGTTGCACGCTCTTGCTCGGATTCCTCAAGTCTGCCCAGCGCTCCTGAAAGGCAGCCATGGTCAGAGTGCGCGAAGTAGGAACAACCATCTGCGGCTGACGGGTCTCCAAACTGCTTCCTGTCTTTGCATCTTCACAGACTGCCTCTGCGTGACCACAAAAACGAGAGTATGCCACTTTCCAATCCGACTGAGCTTCTGGGCTCATATCCTTCCACTGCTGCAAGGCGTCTCGCCCAGTGATGGCCGAGCCATCGAACTCAGGACCAAGCTCCCGACAAACTCGCTGATACAAGCTGCACCACGACCAGTTTTTGGGCTTACCTTGCCGCAGGTCCTCCTGAACTTCTGGAACAGGCTCGCTTCCTAGGCAAGCAGGCTCTGCGCATGCTTTGGCCGCCGCTGCTGGCTCACAAGAAACAGGGGACAACGGCCGCATGGTGTGGTCTTCAGCTGCGTGTGCCAAGCGGGTCACCTGCGTAATGTCCTCGCCAAGTCTGGCTGCTAGTTCCTGGTTCGATCTGTCAGGTGAAATGTTTTGAAAAACTTGCAAAAAACCACATCACACACGCGTGAACACAAAAGCAACACCAGCACATTCAATGATTCTCTTCTTCAAGCCCGTCCTCATCAAAGCAAGGTCGGCAATACAGCGGCAAAGCACTCTGATTGCTCTCACCGATCACTTGCTCGCATTTCGCACAAAGGTTCGGCTCTGGAGGTGAAGCAGGTGGGGGCAAAGGAGGAAGAACTTCAAGAGGACACCCTTCAGAGCGATCCGCATGCTCTACGGTGGACTCATCTGCGCGAACGACCGGCTCTGGAGGTGAAGCAGGTGGGGGCACAGGAGGAAGAACTTCAACAGGACACCCTTCAGAGCGATCCGCATGCTCTACATTGGACTCATCTGCGCGAACGACCTCATCCAATGCGGAGAAAAGAAAAACCCTGCGCATTCTGGCTGCCTGTGCATGGTGTAAACTTCCGCTATCTCTCTATGTATCTATGTGTGTATCTATCTATCTATCTATCTATATCTATATCTATATCTATATCTATATCTATATCTATCTGTCTATCTCTATATATACATATATATACTGCATCCATGTATGCACTCTGGCAGAAAAACAATAAGAGAGAGAGAGAGAGGGAGAGAGCCAATGCCCTCCAGGTGCCCTCCAGCCACGGTGCATGGAGCCACCTATAGCTCCTATTGCCCTGCTGGTTCTACTGGGGGTCCTCCCAGCAGCAGCGAAATGTTTTGAAACACGGTCCAAGGGAGTGCAGACCAAGATGCTGCACGCTCCTCTGCCTTTGGCAACCCATCTCTCAACCAAAGCTTCTTCTTCTCCTGGCAAAGCTTCTGCGGGTCTGCCCTGCTTCGTGAAGAATTCTCTTGGCAAAGTTTGAGTAGTGCATCTGCTACCTCCAGGTGTAAGGGGGGACAAAAGCAAATGCGGTCAGAAGCTTTCTTGGAAGGATAGTGCACTGCATAGTTGCGAGTCTCACCATGTGCGAGCTGAGGGATCACATGTCCCTTGGAGTCACCCTCCCTCGCTTGGACGCCTGCCATGTGCCACTGCGATATGCCTGCCAATGTGGCCAATCCTCCCGTGGGCGCTGGTGATCACGAGCCCACCGGCAAGGAATACACACAGTGCCACGAGATACCACCTTGCCACCACTCTGTCCTCTCCGCTTCTGATTCTGCAACCCCTGCAGCTCCAGGACGGCGCCCTGAACACACTGAGCAACACAAAGAGCGCTCTGTTGACCCTGTCGGGTTCCGATTGTGGACAGCAGGCTGTGAAGGCCTGCGTTCTCGCAAGAAGGCCTCGCAAGAAAGCAAAGTAGCTAGATCAGCGTCGTCCAGCAAGCGTTTCCTTGCAATGGACGAGGCGTGCTCCGATCATGCCACACGTATGCACATATGTGCGTCAAACAAAATACATGACCCACACAAAAGAAACACCACAGGGACATATCCGAGCGTCAATCTCCGTTTCACAGGAGCTCTCTCATCCACATTGCTCATGTTTGGACCCAAAATGGGCTGCTCGAGCTGGCATCTTTCTCCAAGAAACGGCCCCTGGTGAGGCTCCCCAACTACATGACATTGCCAACCAAACTTGTTGTAATGAATAGAGTTCTCAAAGCAGAATACATGAACAACAATCACACCTGCAAGGGAAAACCACCAGTTGAACTACACGCACTTGTCCACTATGATGTCTGCCCCCCAAGGCCACAAGTGATTTCATCAAGTAAACATGCAAACACATCCTGCAAAACAACCGTCCCCCCATGGCCACAGAGGATTGATACGACTTTTCGTGGTGAGATACGATTTGGGTCAAGTACCAAGTAGACTGCTGAAGAAAAATCACCCCCTACATTTGGACTGTAAAACCTGTTCATATTGTTTTCAGTGACGTCCTTCACGCCACCTTTCTCCCACCTTTGAAGGACTGACCAAACACTGCAGCCGCTTCATCACCGCCGCACCGCCGTGCCGAAAGCCGTGCCACGGGCGTCTTATACGCGACTGTGCACCCAGAAGGACAAGTGGAGTGCTGCATAGCCCAGGCTCAACTCTTGAACGGAGTGACCTTGGCAGCGACGGACACGTCGGACGGCAGGGAAGGAGGCGTGGACGTCACACAGCGTTCCGTGGGTGGCCGTAGACCGGCAGCTGTTGTCAATTGAGTTAGTATGCACACACGGCATGGCATGCATGCAAGTGATTAAAAGAAAGACACCAAGTATGACATGGTCGTAGAAACAACACGGCTATTGGCTGTATATTGTCTTGTGGGGGTTATATTGTGAGGAAATCATGTTGTCTCACCACGTCTCACCCATTCCAGTTGAACCTGCCTCCCTACCTATAGGCCCTCCAAGCACAGGAAAGGATAGAAAAGGGGCAAATGAAGCAACTGTACATTTTTCTACATGCACATGAATTGGACTGCGTTCCATACCCAAACATCGAATATGTGATACACTGACCATCACTGACCACCCCAATGTAGGTATACATGCCAGTCCCATGGAGTGTGTTTGATACTACGAGTACCATCATGCCGGGCAAACCAAGCCATTTCCATCAATTTTGGGACATGAAGACATCGATGACGAAAAGAAACAGATCCTCTGGCACCCGACCTCACCCAGACTTGCGAGAAAACCAGTAGGTCTCATCTGCCCTATTCCACTCCAACCATATCCTCAGGTTCGGCAGTCAAACCCCCCCTGCTGGGCCCCCACCCTTGGCCCACTGATCCGAAACGAAGGGGGCGGCCGAACGGAGCCCGAACGGTTTCCGACCTCTCGGGGTGGCGAAGCGGTGAATCAGCTTCGGGAAGCCTCGATCGGTGCACCCCCGAGCAGATCTGATCTGATCCACGATCCATCCAATCCATTGGAGGCCAGGTCACCAGCCTCCGCCAAGAAGGCGTACTTCTCGAAGGGCTCCTTGGGAACCCAGATCATGGCGCAGGTGGGTTTTTCCATGTGAAAAAGGGGTGGTCACTTGACGATGTCAGATCCTCATGCCGTCGGCAGGCTGTCGTTGGCACACTCCAAGTCCACCAAGTCTACAAGTGTTTGTCGCAAATGCAAAGAGAGGGATATGTTCGACGCAAAACGATGCAAACAAAAACGACCAGAGAGATGCTCAAGTCGAGTCGCAGATTGAATAAATTCTTGACATTAGAGGAGCCCGAGGTTCTAGGTCTACCTCTTTCGCACGAATTTACTATATATATATGCCTATCTACTAGTTCATTCTTACTGAAGCCTGTTTGGTGTTGTCCAATTAAACAAAACGATACAAGACACATCAAACACTTAATTTTATATAGATATATACTCTCTCTCTATATATATATATATGCAGGGCTTGCAAAAATGACTCTCCTTTTGTGTATCTCAGTTTTCTTACTTACATAATGTTGTTTCTGCCTCTGTTTTGTGACCTCTTTAGCGTCTTTAGGGCCTGTTTGTGACCTCAGCCACTGAGATCTCAAGGAAGGTCACTTTTAAACGTCCCGGTCCATTGAATACATCTTCCACAAGTTTGCTCATCTCAATCCATCCACCTCCCCCCTCCTACCGC
This sequence comes from Porites rus, assembly GCA_964035705.1. Lineage (NCBI taxonomy): Eukaryota > Metazoa > Cnidaria > Anthozoa > Scleractinia > Poritidae > Porites > Porites rus. The sequence goes on along the minus strand of CAXIVM010001540.1, from coordinate 33,455 downwards.
CCGGCCCTCCAGAATACATGTAATCGAAAACGGCGCGGTTTCTCCGCTTTCCGGGTGCAGCAGGGGCACACTGCCCTCCGGTGGGATGGGCGGCAAACTTTTGCTCGGTTGGAGCTTGGAGATGGCGCGACCCTGCGGTCAAATGGTCGACCCTTCAGCGCATGGAAAAACGTGACGCGCGGGCAGGGGGACAGTGGAAAAAACCGGTTGAACAGCGACCGCCGGTTTGGGTGTTTGGGGGTGAAGGCTGGAACGGCCCAGCGTGGGGCAGCTGTATTGATTGAATGTGATTGACACGTTTGCAAGCACACCGGTACTACATGGTGTATATCTACACAAGGACTGAAAAAAAAAAAAACGTTTTTGTTGGTGGTGAACTATTTGGGTGGGTGTATTCAGAGGATTTGATCTGATCCATCTTCGGGTCTGCCAAAGGATCGGTGGCACAAAGACCCTGACACGACCCATGGGACTGGCAAATGAAAACCGATCAAACAAAAGGGGTGGTTAATTGGAGGGGTCAATGTGGGCCAATACCACAGTCCCATGGAGGTCTCTGGGATATGGCCTAAGTGACTATAGTGGTTTTGGTTCTTGAATGCTGGTCAAATTTGTTTACCTGCATCGTCTCAAAAAGAAAGGAAGTCTTCGTCCGACATCTCTCTATCTCAAATCTAGGACTGCAACTGGGGCTTGCAAGCCGGGGTTTACTCAGAATGCCTTGGTAACCACTTCTGGTGCCTTTCTTGCCTAAAAGTGCCTAAAGTATATGAGTGCTCCCCTCCCTTGTCCATTTATTTGGTTCAGCCATCGAGTATGCTGTAGAAATGGCGGCATATTTGGTGTAAAAGGTTGGTTGGGATCTATCAAAATATCCTTCCGTCATGTAGTATAGATATTGCATGGCATGGCTTTATTTATCGGAGTATTACAGTCGATCTTTCTAGTTCCCCAATCCGACGACCCCACTCATGACCGGTATGTTTGTGCTTAAGCTGAGTGGGGTCAGGCCTGGGTGTGGGGGCATGTGTGAAGTGTTAAGTGTAACTATAGGTTAACCTTCCCTACCCTCCCGGAGGGCTGGTTTGTGTGATTTAAAGGGCTGACGCCCACCAGCGGGCCAGCAGGCCCACCATCAGAGACCGTGTATTGTTTGTTGTTGTGGTGGTGGTGGTTGTGGTTGCGGTTGTTGCTGTTGTCCTGGTCGTGGTCGTTGGTGTTGGTGTTGGTGTTGCTGTTGTTGTTGTGTTGTTGTTGTTGTTGTTGTTGTTGTTGTTGTTGTTGTTGTTGTTGTTGTTGTTGTTGTTGTTGTTTGTTGTTGTTGTGTTTTGGTTGTTCTTGTCGTTGTGGCAGTAGCAGTAGCAGCAGGAGCAGCAGCAGCAGCCGGAGGAGAGTAGAAGTAGAAGTAGTAGAAGTAGTAGTGGTAATAGTAGTAGTAGTAGTAGTAGTAGTAGTAGTAGTAGTAGTAGTAGTAGTAGTAGTAGTAGTAGTAGTAGTAGTAGTAGTAGTAGTAGTAGTAGTAGTAGCGATAGTATGTAGTAAAGTAGTAGTAGTCGTCGTCGTAGTAGTCGTAGTCGTAGTCTTACTCGTCGTCGTCGTCGTTGTTGTTGCTCTATATCTCTGGAAGAGGAAAAGAAGAAGAGCAAGCAAAAGCACAAAATGTGTTCTTCTTCTTCTTGCGTGCCATAGGTACAGGGGTTGGAGAAAACGTGTGAAACTAACTCAAAGCAAGAACTGCCGCGCCCGAAAACCATAACTCGCACCCGCGTGCGCGAAGTCGCGCGATCGAGTAGTAGTCGAGTATATAGTTGGAATCACCCGTGATCGCACCCCGATCGCGGATCGTCTTGGTGACACGCCCACCTCATGCGAAGAGAGTCTTTGAGTGCCCTCTTCCTGAGCAGTGCCTCGTTCCAGCAAGGCGCGCGCCAAATCCGGAGGGTCTGAAGAAAGAAAACCCGCGCGGACCGCACCGAATCCGGGTGGAGGTGGTCTGGGGTCTTGCGGGGATGTTCCGCTAGCGCTGAGGGATGATGAGGTTGGAGGATGTTCAGGATGTTCCCTGGAAGGATACGGTGACTTAGGGAACGGAAGGTTGATCAAACCAGACTTGGTGCCGATCCGCAAGTGGTCTTGGTGCCATGATTGCAATACTCGGGGCTGCAGAATGCCTATTCCCCAAAACAATCCAAAACATAGTTTACAGGGACTTTCATTCATGATCCAAACCTCAATTCAAACAACTCCCCAAAAAACACCGCAACAAACATCGAGCCTGTCAGGAACTCTGGAATCTCCAAATACCCGGGCAGGGGCGGGTGATGCATGGCTATGCTCGTTCAGAACCCAATTGTAGGAACAAATGCAAGCGCAAGTTCCCTTGAGCCCATTACCATCCATTCAAAAAACGCAAGAAATTGTTCTTCCTCACTACCATAAGGGCACCCAGAAACAGATCATTGGAACACAGAGAACAGAGAAACTCTCCGGGACCGCAGTCTGACACCAGTTTCGCGGATCATTTTGGAACACACATCCTTCGGTAGTGCTTCGAAAGCATTTGTTAAGTTAAAATGAACGTTTCGTATGACTTCCTCCAGGAGTGAGCCTTGCAAGTCTCTAAAAGGAGCGTTTAGTACGAGACTTCCTCCAAAAGTGAGCCGTGAAAGTCTCCAAAACGAGTGCTTCGGACGAGACTTCCTCCAAAAGTGAGCCGCACAATGCTTCAAAAGGAGCGTTTCGCACGAGACTTCCTCCAAAAGTGAGCCACACAAGTCTTCCAAATGAGCGTTTTAGGAGACTTCCTAGGGCTTCACTTCTTTAGGGTCTCTTCTGGTTTTGCTTAGGGTTTCACTCCTTTAGGGTTTCTTGTGGTTGGGCTTAGGGCTTTGCGTCTTTAGGATGTCTTTGGGTCGGACCTAGGCCTTCACTTCTTTAGGGTTTCTTTGGTCTTGGCTTAGGGCTTCATTCTTTAGGATGTCTTTGGTTTGACTTAGGGCTTCACGTCTTTAGGGTCTCTTTTAGTTTTGCTTACCCTGAGTCTCCTTTTGTAGTAAATTTAGTTTCCCCTGGTTTTTAGTAAAATGGGAAAATTAGTTTGGTAGGCAACTAAATTTCGACTAAACTAATTTTTGCACAACTAAACTAATTTTTGCACAAACATGGAAACAGCATACAAACTACATAAGATTTTTATTGAACACATTGTAATAAATAAGCCCAAACCCTAGTAACATTCAGACGGCTGCTGACCATGAAGCTGGGCCATGGTGAGCTTGCTGTGCCAAATTGGCTCAGCTGCGCATAGGTTGGTGAATTGGTTTCAAAGTGTCAGCAATCTTGTTGCTCAAACAATGTCACCAGAAATTTACACAGGGATTTGTGGCACAAGTCCCTGAATGAAGTGTATTGTCACCAGAAATATGCACAGAGAGGTCTGTGACAAGTCCCTCACAAATACTCAGCACAAGTGTTGTCACCACAGAAATGTACACAGAGAGGTCTGTGACAGGTAACCTCACCACAAGTATTGTCAGAAGAGTTTCTCAAGTACTTTATATAGGTACTTGACACAAGAAACTCGAATACATCTAGCACTGAATGCATGTGCCTTTTAATGCTCCATTAGATTTTGCCTTGAACCCAATTTAAAGGCCTTTCGTTGTAGGCAGCTTTCTTTGAAGCCTGCCAGCGTTTCGACCCAGGAAGGCAAGACTTCCAAAGAGTTTGAACCCTTGCGCTTTCGCCCTTGTAGCACCATACAAGAAAAGGGTGAATAAACCGGCTGAGCTGCAGTGCGTGCAAGAAAAATGAGTTTTGCTTGTGAGGTTGAAAACTTGGCAAGCCAATACCCTGGTAATACTCAGACAGCTGACCATGAAGCTGGGCCATGTTGAGCCCTGCTTCTAGCAATTGCTGTGCAGCAATGGCTGGAACGGCTGTGTGACCATAGGTTGGTGAGTTGGTCTCAGGATGTCAGCAATCTTTCTCTTCAACTGCAAACATAGCCGTTTTTGTCTGTGCTGCAAATCACCTGGTACCATGTAGTTGCACCAAAGAGCCAGCATTGCCTCATGTAAACCAGCAATGTCAGCAGCTCGACCCCTCAATCTGGGATACCCCTTCTTGGGCTGGAACATTGTCAATTTATCCAGCCTCGTCAGGTATTTGTGTTTGGTCCTGTTGTTGTTTTGGAATGTCTTTATGAACACTCCAATGGTAGTAAGGTTTTGCAAAGCCTCCCCTGGCAGAATGTTGAAGCAAAGCAAATGAAAGATGGAGCCATAAAGTACTGCAGCCATCCCAGGTACACATAGAATGCATATAGTCCAAGGCCAAAGAGAACGCTGAAAAGCCAGGTAAAGTGTACAAGTCAATGGTTGGTGAAAAATGATCTCCAGTTGGCTGGTGACAGCATCGCTTGCTGCCAGGACTGCCAGGCCTGTTGTCTAGCCAGCTAAGATCTCCATAGTAGGTGGCTGTGCACCGGCTACATGGCCTCTCATGAGCGCTCCACTGTCTGCAGCCATTTGGCAAAAATCTAGACACCTGCCTTGTTGAAGTGGAGGAGCATTGAGCAATGCGGCGCAGTCCAAGCAGCACTGTCATCCAGCTTGGGTCGAGTCATCTGAATCTCAATGCAATCATAGATGCTCAAGTCCTCCAGCTTTGATCTGATTGCCTCAAGGCAAGAAAGGAATGTGTCACATGTGTATGATTGTGTGTGACTCTAACAAAAAAGTGAGCCTTGCGAGTCTCTAAAACGAGTGCTTCGGACGAGACTTCCTCCAAAAGTGAGCCGTGCAATGCTTCAAAAGGAGCGTTTCGCACGAGACTTCCTCCAAAAGTGAGCCACACAAGTCTTCCAAATGAGCGTTTAGGAGACTTCCTAGGGCTTCACTTCTTTAGGGTCTCTTCTGGTTTTGCTTAGGGTTCACTCCTTTAGGGTTTCTTGTGGTAGGGCTTAGGGCTTTGCGTCTTTAGGATGTCTTTGGGTCGGACCTAGGCCTTCACTTCTTTAGGGTCTCCTTTGGTTTTGCTTCGGGTTTCGCTCTTTTAGAGTTTCTTTGGTCTTGGCTTGGGCTTCACTTCTTTCGGATGTCTTTGGGTTTAACGGTTTGACTTAGGGTTTCACGTCTTTAGGGTCTCTTTTGGTTTGGATTAGGGCTTTTGCTGTGCTGCTTTAGGATGTCTTTGGGTTTGACTTAGGGCTTCACTTCTTTAGAGTCTGTTTTGGTTTTGCTCAAAGATTCGCTCCTTTAGGGTTTCTTTTGGTTTGGCTTAGGGCCCACTCCCCAGAAGCCACTCCCCAGAATCCGCTCGCCAGTAGCCACTCCCCAGAAACCACTCCCCAGAAACCGCTTCCCAGAAACCCCAGAAACCACTCCCAGAAACCACTCCCCAGAAACCCACATTTGAACCGCGTTCCAAAACGATCCAAAAACCGCGTTCCGAAACGAGCTGAATTCGCGTTCCAAAGCGAGACGGCTGCCACCATAAGTGGTTCCTAAGCAGCGCGTCTGTCGTTCTGCCGCACAGGCGCCCGAAGCGATGTGGGCAGACATGAGTTCGTCCATGATCGGCTTCCCTGCGGCCGTGGCGGGGCGGGAAACCGCATCACTCCCTACGGTGGCGAGTTCGCCGCATCACGAAGCGTCACGAGACTGAAAGCAAACAGTTCTGTCATGGGTGTGTCTCTCAATGTTAGGACCAAAAACATCTGGGAAGAACAAGTACAGCCGAGAAGATGGTGAAAAGGTCCCTATCGACTTTCCTCTCAAGTGGTGTAAATGATTCCAAGTTATGGGGAAATGTGGGTAATTGAAGCGCTGAAGGACTTTAAAAGCGCCGAACATGTTGTTCTTTCCTGCTTGTGGGCACCTTTTTCCGAAGAGTGAATGGCATCTTTCGCTTTCCTTGGGGACACCAAGGCTTGGTGCCGAGAAGACCACCCGGTGTAGGAAGAAAAGCAACCATTTCTGGATCAAAACTCCCTGAGCTCGCTGCTGTTAACAGTTCATCTTCTCGTTTCCTGGGACTTTTCCACCGAAATCCCCGCGGTTCTTCACCGAATGGGGCGCCGTCATCATGACTCTCATAGTCGTTCGACACGGCCTGGTGCGGTCACGATCATGGCACTGATCCCAGACTCTCGCGCGACCTGAGATGTCGCACGAACATCGGTGTTCCGAACGGTAACACCTGGTGCGAAGAAAAAAGGCGTAAAACCGTAGATTTTTGGGATGCATTATTTGGAGCACCCGGTTTTTGTTTGGAAACATCATCGAATTCTCGCAGCTTCTTCTACAACAACCACATGGAGATCCAAAAAAAACGGAGGAGTTCGCGCAAAAACACGGTGGAACTACGGAGCTATCGTCCACCACTGGGCCCAGCAAATGGAGCTGTCCGTGTTCAACCTCGTGGTGCAGCCGCTGCAACCTGCTCAGCCCAGCAAATGTGGAGCACCAGCACGGCCCCGACGGTCAATGGACTTATTTCCGGGATTCCTCTCAGTATATCTCAGTATATAAATCCAACTGCCTCAAAGGCCAGGACTTTGGACTCCTCTCAATCACGAGAAACCCGTCTTTCAAGAAGGGAGGTATCTGGCACCGGCTTCAATGACTCATGACCACCATGCTTCCACTATTAATTAATGGAATTACATGGACTCTTCTGACGACCTTTTGGTGCCGCTTCCGTGAAAACGAAAAACAACAACACCAACGTCGACCAACCGCCACACCACCCAGTCGACCAACCGCTTCACTTCCGCGATACGTCCCTTTGGTCCCCATCCCAAACCGCCCCGGTAACCCATCGAGCGACGTCCTCCAAGGAGAGCTCGGCTTCCCAATGCTTTCCTCCGCGATACGTCGAAGCGAAGTGGCGGAGCGGTTGGCCCAGCCGACGAAATCAAGAAATCGTCAGCTGAGATGGAGATGTCCGAGCTTTTTGCATGGAATAGAATTCAAAATTACACCACCGTAGGCCCCAAACAGATGGGACAACAACGAAGCATTCCCAAGTCCACCTTTGAGACATCAACAAGAAAGGGAGGCAAGAAGGGAGACAAAAGGACACAGAAGGGAGACAAGACGGACACAATGACAAACAAGAAGGAAACAGAAGGAAGACAGAATTGAGACAAGGCGGACACAATGACCAACAACAAAGGAGACGAGAAGGCCAGCAAGAAGCGAGACAAGACCGGAGACAAAATGAGACAGAAGGGAGAAAAGGCGGACACAATGACAAACAAGAGGGAGACAAGACCGGAGGACCTCAGAAACAAATAAATAGAAATGCTGCATGGCCAGCGGAAAAGGGCGGACACCAGCAGTGACAGACTGGGAGACAAATGAATAGAAATGCTACATGGCCAGCGGAAAAGGGCGGACACCAGCAGTGACACAAAGGGCGGACACGTCTTAAGAAAGAATTGAGAACCCCTAACAGTAAACTGTTTGGGGAAAAAACAAACATGCTGAAAATCAAGGTCTAGATCATGATCTTGGATGTGGACTAAATGGCTGATCCGGGTGACCGTCACTATATCGTCATCTGCCGTGATTGTTCCACACGCGTGTGGGTGGCTCTTTTATCTTCCACACTTGTTTGTTCAAACTGCTGCGATGTCTGGTTTCAAGAATATGTGTGTTTCCTCTTTAGCATCTGGAAATATCATGGACAAGGGTCTCCCGGAATTGTTGTCTTCTTTGATCTGTCCAGCCACAACCACATGGATCCCCCAACAGACTTGACGTATGCAGTCTACAAATAGCGCATCTTGACACAAACAAATGCAACCAATGGGACTGCACATTGGAATGGCCTACAATCACCACCCAAATTATACCACTAATACAGGGGGGGTTATTACCAACTCCAGGCCATCCTTTCCAGTCCCATTCGCCGCGTCACTGCCCAAAAACCATTGCCTGTTGCTGGCAGGCGCAGCTGCTGTTGCTGGCAGGTGTACGACACAATGAGACCACCCGCCCAGCGCCCGCCAGGCCCGCCGAGGCTCCTCCTTTCACCACGCCCGACAACTGCAGGTTCTTCAGGAAATCCTCCACAACCACCTGCGTACCTTGACTCGACCCATCCCCAGGGATCCAAGTACCTTCTCAGTAGGTACGACTGGACCCTCCAAACCTACATAACAGCGCCTCCAATCCCCTTCTGAGAAGGTACTTGGATCATTTGGATCCCTAGGGCATATAACATTCACCCCTTTTTCAACCAGCTCTTTTCTGATTAAATATATTCCAGTCCCATGCAGTATCGGTAAGGGGCACCCGTTTGGCATCTGATCCATTGAGGCCCGCAACTGACTTGGGACATTGGTCACCAACCACGACCGGTTGTTCATCATATGCTGGAGGATGGAGCAAACAGACCGATACCTTTTGTGTTGTACAAATCAATGGATGTATGATGTATGATTGTATGGTCGTTGTTTGATTGAATCATTGTGACAGGCAAGCAAATGTGTGTTTCTTTAATGTTCATTACTAACCACAAATTTGGAATCCACTTGACCTCTTGAACATTTGATTGCTGGTGGCCACCGGAAGTGGAAACAACATCTTCATGTGCAACATGGATGTCGCACTCCAAGCTGAAAGTTTTAGTGACCTTTCTCCAAATCATGCGGTTGACATGAAGCGAAAACGCGTTCTTCCCAGGCAAATTCTTCATCATCGAAGTCGAAGTCTTTGACGTTGCCAAATTCTAAGTCCACGTCGTGGTTAGGGGGTTCACCCCATTCCCTCTTGATCCAGATTGACCATGGAGTTCCAAACTAAATAATCCTCCTGTCCTTTTCTTGTAACATAAAACAAATCAGCCCCTAGGGCTCCTGGCCGTCCCCTCCTTTTCGGTTCGGCCAGGGGTGGGTGTGTGTTTCGGGGGGTCGAGCCATCCACTGGTCGCCTGAGGATATGATGGGCCCTTCAGAGCTCCGATCGAACCGCTTGGGACGTCGGAGGATTCACTCGCCCAAGCGGCCACTCTCCACCAACTCCTGTGCATAGTCCTGTAACATCCGTCGGACCTGGCGAGAGTCGAGTCGATCAAGAAACCTGGACCCATCACCTGCATGGGGTATACCTACATCTACCTAAGGCCGTAATTTCAGTCTTTTTGTGTTCAGGCAGCTTTTCTGCCCGAGGGCGTTTCTTCTGGATTTTTCTTGAAACTCGCCCGAGTGCATTTTGGGAAGTTTTGGCTTAACCCATCTTAAACTCTCTGAACTAGCTCCCCGGCAATTCTCGCCCGAGTCCCGGGTGTTCCCGCCCGAGTCCCGGGTATTCCCGCCCGAGTATAAATCACAAAATCCTATATATTTATATCACAAAAACTCTCTCCTGAAAAACAAGTTCAGCCCGCAGGCTGATTTTCAGCCCGAAGAGCTAAAAGGCTGATTTTTGAGCTCAGGCCGTAATTTCAGCCTTTTTGAAGATGTAGGTATGAATATGGGATAGTCCAACAGTCGGGTCCTGCAACCTCTGTTGGGAAGAGGAAGATCGATCATGCAGAGCTGAGAAGATCGATCGACCCAGTGTGGTCAAACTCGAGCTACGTCGCTACGACTCCGTCGCCGGAGCTCCGTACGACGACTGACTCGGGTCCAGGTACATCCAAGAACATCCGTGAAAGCCAAGTGAATAGACACCCACATTCACCAGGGATTGAGGACCCTACACAAAGCCTTTGTTTGTTTTTGGTTTGCACATGGAAAAACTCGAATGGAAGGCTCAGGTGAAACAACTGTCCCCATGGTAGGATTGCCTAGTGGGTTCCTATAGAAGTTGTGATACGGCTCCAAGATGCTCCAAGTACCTCTTCATTTCGGTTCGGTGGGACTGGGGTGGGTGCCAGGAGGGTGCAGTCATACCTTTTGAGGAAGTACTTGGAGGAACCCTGGAGACTCCTCATGACTGTTGAGGGGCAGGCCCCCCAAACAGATCATTGATGTCCATTCCCTAGGGCTATCCTATCATCGTTTATCCGGACTACCCTCACTAAGCAGTACCAAGTCACATTCAACTCGGTACGAACAAAAAAGACTCCAATGAGGCATCCCTTTATGATATCCTGATATGATTTGATCACATCAGCAATGACTCTACAGGCCATGAGAGACCAAATTCACACTTGGGCCATGAACAATTCAACCATATTCACACATTCAATGAACAAAGGGCGGGCATCTATTTTGAGACTCTGGGAAAGATTGATAATAAGAAGTCAGAAATAACAAACACCCCGTCACTTCCAAATCCACATTCCTAGTCTTTGGTGATGAGTATGGGTCTCTCTCTAGCCTTCCCGACTGGGAAAGCATTATGAAACCTTTTGACCTGCCAGCCTGAGGCTGGATTTTTGCTTTGCATATATTCAATATTCATGATATGGGACATGTATAAGACATCAAATAATCATAAAATCCTCAAAGGCACCAAGTCCATGTTCAAAATAAGATCATACAAATTACCATACACTGCAATCATCAAATATCCATCGCTTGACAGAAACGACAGCGAACAACCATTGTGAAGGGCCACCTCCTGTTTTCACAATGATCAACTCATCATAAGTGACCTAGTCTTTCTCAGTTGGTCAGCAAATCACCATAATACACCATAATACACCATGAACGAAAGATATTGAAATCATCCAAAAGAATGAACAGTGTGCATCAAAAGTCCTATTGCCATTTCCCTCATGATTAGAACCCTTTGCTCAATTTGATCCCAGGTTTATTCTGCTCGAGCCTACTCGAACCGTTCTTTCAACCAAACTTAACTACCTAGCATCACAGCCATAGCACCACTAGTGTCCGGCTGGAAGAACATACATCTGTCTCCCTCAAGAATGTAAATCCAGAGGGGCACTCCATGTATGGAATATACAGTATGACTAATTACATTGATGGAGTTTTTGGGAAGGTATACCAGGGCCACCCGTTTGAGGTGTCTCCCCGAGAAAAAAACACTCTATGGGTCGAGGGGAGAGGACAGGTCTCCGCCCTCATCGACCAGTCCATCCCCCATGTCCCCTGTCCACAGGAGGTGCCTTGGTGCACCGCACCGCCGTATGAAGAGCCTGCGCAGGACATGGACGAAGAGTGTGGAGTCTTCCCAGGGGGCCGTGCCGCAAGCGGCAGCAAGCCATCCATAGAGTTAAGAACAACAGCATCCCAAAGGCCTCACTCATGAAACTGCGCTTCAAAAAACTGATCTGCTCCAAAAACATTGAAGATCGCTCATGTAGTTTGAAGCATTCAATCAGGCATCCATCATTAGGCTAGAATGGGTTTACAACTTAAATGTGTTCTGTTTAGTTCCAATTAGGCCCCTGAACAATCTGATAGTAATTGGACTTGTGTCAAGAGTTCAGTGCCCACCCAGAATTCCAGCGCAACGGTCGCGCACCAACGAATTCGCGAGCTATTTACATTGCCCTCACTGGCGGACCATGGTGGACCCAAACGGCTGACGGGACACGTTTGGGAGAATCCCGATTCCGATCATGTCTGCGTTGCACACGGATGATCCCGGTATGAGTTTCCTTAGCTTCACATATTTTCACCCGAAAGTTAATTAACTACTATGCGAATTTCATCCTCAAATGAACAATTATTCTAGCCAAGCTTGGCGTATGATGTGCAATCCACCCTGGCTGTAGCAAAATGTAGCAAGTATTTCCCAAAGGGACCACATTGCCAATAGGTGCACAAGCAACCCACATCTCATGTAGGTTGAAGCATTCAATCAAATCTTCCATCATTAGGCTAGAATGGGTTTACAACATACAAAATGTGTTTAGTTCCAGACAGGACACCTTTGGGAGAATCCGGATTCCGGTTTTGATCATGTCTGCAGTATCGTGGATTATGCTGGTATCATGAGCTTCCTTAGCTTCACATATTTTCACCTGAAAGTTAAGTAACTAGTATGCGAATTTCAGCCCCAAATGAACCATTATTCTAGCTGAGCTTGGCGTATGATGTGCAATCCACCCTGGCTCAGCAGCTCCTTTTTCCATGGCCAACACTTGGCCCGCTGTAATTGGAACTTCATCCGGAACCACTTTGGATCATCCGGAAACTGGAACCACTTGATTCAGACACACACAGGGCAGCCATGAGAACACATCTTCAGCACAGCGGGACATCCTGTCGTCCTGAACTAATAATCAAAGAGGTCTGCTGCTTCACGGCCGTAGATGAAGTCGCGAGTAGTATGGTATCTTGAGCCCATCTCCCTCTCGTAGATGGCAACTGGGCTGGTGTAGATTGCAACTAGGCTGGTGGCAATAAAGACCGGAATACAAACTGCCACAGCCAGGTGCAAGCCTATGACCTGATTGCCGTCAGCATGAGAGGCTTCAAGATCGACACGGCTGAAACAGCAGCATTTCAACCAAACACTGGCAGCGGCCACTGCAAGAACAGCCACTGCGAGGACACGTGGTCGTAATCGTACGAGTTGTGGCATCGCCGGCGCGATCCGCTTCTTTCAGCGCCGAGCGGACTGGAACACGAGTGGCACCTCCAGCCAACTTGTGGACACTTGAGCCAAACAAAAACAGACGGAAGTTTCTTGGCTTTTTGGGCAAACAAACATTTCAAGTTCAACATCATTCAACTCCACAGGGATCCACATACCGAACCAGGTCGGTACGGTGATGGGAAACTATATTTATCGGCGCCAGGGTTGTCTCGGGCCCAGTCAAACCCAGGTCGCTACGATCCGTGGATCCGTGGATCCCACCGAACCATTCTTCTTCGGCTCGGTCCGAACCGATCATCCACCGGCTGGAACGGAGGGTTTTCTGACCTCGGTGACGCCGCCCGGGGCTCCAAATCGGAAGAAACATCTCTGACCCGCATGTGGCTCACAAACCGAAGACCCCAAGTAGTCACAAACCTTGGCTTGATGATCTTGATGGAAGCATTTCAAAGAAAAATATGCACCTGCAAGCAACTGTAGCAAGTATTCCCAAAGGAACCACATTGCCAATAGGTACACACACAACCCTTCCACATCACGTCATGCCTCATTGCCCAGGTCCATCTCCGTAGTTGCGGGCATGTCCGGCAAGCGCTTTCCAAAGCCTGGGCGCGCGGTGCCCGTGGCTCAAAAACACGGCGACCTCCGGCGGTGTTCTGTCACTTTTTTTCAATGAAATATATCCCAAACACTCCATGTACGCCATATAGCATTGCAGACCTCAAACCACCCGAACTGATCGGCAGTCCTATGGCAGTCCCATGGAGTGTCTGGGATATGTGCCCTATAGATTATGTATAATTGTGAGTTTGGAGGGGATGTGTGCCGGCCAATGCTTTCTCAACATCTCATGGAATTTCCGTTCTATGCCACCAGTGTTTGGTGAAAAGCCATGTGGGAGGGTTTTCCAACAACCACCATTTGCTTGGTATAGCTTGACATGGTGTCATTTCAAGCGGATTTCCAAATGACATCTGCTAGTGAGTCCTCATGAGGCTTTAGTGTGTCTTTCTTGGTTCAATCATGTTCCATCAACGTATCATCGACATGGGTTCCGACATCCCAAACTGACTCCCGGGCCTGCTCGATGTTTTTCGATGTTTTTAGATGTTTGGAGAATCTTTCACGGTTTTCTCCATGTGTTCTCACGGTTTTTCCAACTGATTCGTTTGGAGAACCGAAGAACCCCACCTTACCCCACCCTCTTCCTCACCACGCCGTTGCACCGGCGCGGGCACGATGGAACCGTCCGTGGACCGACCCGTCTGTGGTTCAGGGCCACGGAGGAGGTAGACATGGCGCTGAGCAGGGGTCAAGTCCTGTTGTGGCGGAGAAGGGGAGAGGCCCGGCGTGTGGTCGTGTTTTGCGGTGCGCACCAGAGGGGTCACGTGGGGCGAAAACGGGGTCATGTTGCTTCTGATGTAAGTGGTGCAGTGGATGCAAGTGCCACACTTACAATAATTACTATTACACCAAAAGGCGGAAGCTGCGTGTTTTGCAGCCATGAAGGATCTGAAATGAAACGTTCACTGGCCACGTTCGTTGGAAAAAGACCATGTGAATCGCATCTCCCCAAAGTCTTCCAGAATTGGGAGTCTGGAAGACAACTTAAGGGCAACATTTACTCCTTGTTCTACACATCTGCAGATCTGTACGTCTTCTGTGTCGACGCAAAGGACTGTCAACATGAGGAACCCCCAGCTAAGTGCCAAGGCGGTTTCCAGCTCTCGAAGCTGGAAACCTCTTTCTCAGTGGGATGGAAACACCGACGTGACGAAGGCCTTGACGTGGAAGAAACGCTGGGTCACATCTTTCGATGGGTCCCCAGCGGCTCTGGCGCAGCTGGTTTGTGGCACCAGACCATCTATGGAACCGAATATATTACTGTAGTTATACCGTTATACCTACATGGATAGGTCATAAATGGAGTCAATATAATTATACATACATGGAGTGTCTGGGTGTGTGTATACTCTTTGTTCGAAAGACCATGCTTGTTGAATTCAACAAAATCGAAAACTATGAATCCATGACGCGGCCGCGTCGCTGACGCATTGCGTTCGGCGCTGAACCGCGTCGGGCTGTCCCAATCCGCTTTGCCCAAGGCGTCCAGGATCTCTTTGGCCGCCATCTGCACTGGCTCATCATTGCCTGACATCGCGGTGTATCACTCTAACATGGAAGTCATTGACTCTCATAGATCACTTGAACTGTTAGGTGCATACTATTACTGAGGTCGGTCAAACGCAAAGAGCACATAACTCTATTACATCTGGACAATTGAAGGGATAATCACCCCAACAGGCCTGGCGTTCAAGACCCCTGGTGTGTTCCTATTTCTCCGGTCCAGTGGGGCGATGCCGCAAAGAGAGACTGACCTAACACTAACTCCACTCCACCCACTGCTGACCCAAACACTCCACCACGATGGAATATGTTTTGCCAGCCCCATGGACCCCTATTTCAACCACCCCTGGCCTGCGCGGTCGTCAACTACCAGTCCCGGACAAGTCGTGTCTGAGTGATACATCCAATCATGACCCATCTGGAGTTTTTGCTCGCCAGATCCTGGAGTGTTCGATTCCCAGCGCTGCTCCGATGGCGTTCTTCTCCCAGTTCGGGTTTCTTCTACTCAGTCATCGACCAACAAACTATATCGACCACTGTCGTCCTCAGTCAGGTCTACCTCCTTTTCGGAAAAACCTTCCTTCGGGGCTGACAGGACCTCCGAGTTTCTCGGCATGATCCTGGATCCTGGAATTGGATCACTTCCGACCCATGGAATTGCTTGAAGGGACAATCATCAACATGATATTTCTCACGGACAGATGAAGCCGCTGTGCTCTATTTAAAAGATGTTAAAAGGACAAAAGGTCAACCCCAAATTCCATGTTCACCGCCAATTCCATGGGGAAACAGACTTTCGACCGACCCGACCTCGCTTTTCCCGACCCGACCTCCGCTGACCGGCCGGGCGGATCCTGAGCCTCCCGACCAGCTCCTCCAGGGCGTTTCACGCGCAGGGCCTGGCGGTGCACCGACTGAAAGCCACTGAGTCCCAGCATGCCAAAGGCGGTAGCAGAGATGTGAACCATGTGAACATGTTTTGGGACATCCACCAGACATGGTTTTTTGGAGTACTAATATATACTACACTCTAGAAGACTTAGAAGACTCACATGGACCCTGAGTACTCCACTGGGTTGGTAGAGGAAAACAACCAGACCCAGGGGGAGGAGGACGTCAGGGTCCATGTGACTCAGGAGGTGTTCCACGATTTCTTCGGTCCAGCAGAATTTCTTGGGCTCCAGTCGTACCTTCGTGAAACGAAGGTATTTGGGGTGGGTTTAGAGGGTCCAAAAACCTCCTCAAAAAATACTTGGAGCCCTAGGGACTATAAAATACTGACTGCCTCCATGATCGATCCAAACCATGCTAGTCGCATGGTTTTCTCGCCGCACGTCGCACCAATCTGAGCCCCCAGGCACGCTGCAACTTGTCCATGGACAAAATGCACCTCGCTTTGGCCCAAGAATTGCGGTCAACACGTACTTTTGATCATTCTTCCATTTGGGGGAGTGCGTCTGCCTCCACATAGAACCATGATGCTTGCCCTACCCCAGAAAAACTGGATTCAGCATTTACTTTTCTGCCACCCTTGGTGGAACTGGGACACATTTCATGTCGTTTTGGGGGGACCGCCTCTTTCGGGGGCCACAGCAACACGGAGGTGACTATCACGTCGGATCCAGCGCTTTGGTGAAACAACATTGACAAAAAAGGTGATAATTCAGAGTCCCTTGATGGACAGGATGTTCAACCACTGCAAGTAGCAGGTGCGTCGCCGTCGCGAACATCTTGAGTCGAACCCGAGATGTCTGTCAATCCCCACTAACGTCCATTAACTCAGCACTGGAAACTGCTGATGATCCAATCTGCCTCTACAGGACTCACTGCAACCTCTTTACCCCAAACTTGAGAGGACCCGACAAAGCAAGATATTGGAGGGGCAGGCCGCTACAAATAGCAACCATCAAATCTGCTTGACATGTGATGTCCTCGGAGGCCTTGGCAACTTGAGGGAAAACGCCGGTTTGGGCTGGCCCTTTGGCACATCGTCTACTGGGAATGAGCAAAGAAACAGGTCCTTTGGGTCCATCCTAAGGTCGCAAGCCTTACTACCAACCATGTTTTTGCACGTCATTCCATGCCGCAAAAGGCAGCGACCACTGTTTGAGCTGTCGCGCGCACTCCCGTTGCTTGGTATTTTTCGTGTGCTGGCTTCTTTAATGGCGAAGAAAGCGTTGCAAGTGTGATAGGTGTTCTCTTGGCAGGAACAGATCAAACATGATAAAACAACAATTAGCACACATTTGCCGCTTCAGGTTTGTCTGCACAAACTAGTTGGAATCGGATCTCTTTGGCTCTATCTCGACTGCGGCAAAGACCTGAAGGTGCCAAAAACTGTTTCTTGTTCTTCTCTTTGCTTCTTCTTCTTATTTTTTTGCCCCTGCTCTTTCTTCCGGCAAACGCCAAAAGTGAATCACATTCTAGTGTAACAGCTCAGCTCTCCAAAAGAACTTATGTAATCTTATGTATATCTTATCTCAAGTATACTAAATACCATCTCTCTCATCCTCCACCGCCGATCCTCCAAGCCCTGAGCGTCCGCACTCCAGGAGGTGTTGTCGGCGAAGCCTGAGACCGCCACGCAAGCCCGGGCGGCACCCAGGCGGTGTTCTCATGACGTTTGAGGATGCTTCGGATGTGTTCAAGAAGCAATGTAGACTGTTAAATCACCTCCCCTGGATGGTGTGTTTCACCTCATATTGGTGTATCAATCAAACTGTCAACAAGGAAGGTCTCCTGAAGGGATTGCGAAGCGAGTCCCCAAAGCCCAACAACTTGGCCGGTTGGGAGTGGGTCGAAACGCTTGGGTCACCCTTAAGCTTGGTAACCCGTTCCAAACACCTGTTAAGACCCTAGTATGCCTATAAGCATACTAAGGGCTACCCAAGGAATGGTTAATTTCAAACATGTTCTAACATGTCCGGAAGTGACATGGACAACAATTCTTGCTTGAGGCTTCCCATCAGCCAAGAGAGGAGGTCCTACTTGAATTGAGGCTTCTCCAGGCTGATTTGAATCCCAAACCTATACTCCGTGGATGAAATGAGCATCGGAAGGCCATGAACTCCAAGGATGTCCTACCAGGCCATCGACTTTGATCACTCCATGTCAAGACCCATGGGAGCCTACCACTCCAAAGGGAGCCTGATGGATAGGCTTGATTCTGCCATGAGGAGAACTCTTTTGAAAAAGAACAAACAAGAACCACATGAAATTGGTCCTTCCGAGAAGCGGAGAAACGATCACATTCCACTTCCCTCTCAGAGGTTCTTCCTCAACAATCTTCTATCCCTATCAAGGCTGCCCAAAGGGGCTTCAAAAGAAAAGGAATGCCACGCTGTGTGCTGTCAACACCGCCAGCCTCACGAGGCTAATCATGGGTCTCCCAGGTGGTCGAGACCGCCAATTGGGCGCCCCCAACTCCATGATGAAGGGCGTCGGGCTCCTGGTGAGCACCACCACAGGGAGGATTTTGGAATGTATCACACATATATAACCCAGGGAGTCCAGTGACCAATATAGTGGGTAACCAGTGGTTCCAAAAACTAAAAGCGTAGACCGAACGAAACCCTGGTTCCTTACATAGAGGTTTGCCTGGGATCCACTGGGTAAGGAATGGAAAAAAGTAAAACCTATCAACTGCCCCTTTGCTCCTCAGCTTGAGCTGAGGAAATTTCAACGTGCTCAAATGTTTTTTCTCTGAGGCAAGTAGTCCCTGAACAAAGTGGTACCTACATGTCCCGATCGGCCATTTCGTCTCATCGAATCAATGACCGCCCATCAGTGCCAGAGGGCGGCCAGGGCGCCACTCCGTTCGACGCTCCAGGCGTTTCGGTTCGTGCCCTGCTGAACCGCAAGATGAACAAAACCAATTTCCAGTCGTGAAATGCCACATTACAACAGCAGGATCATGGCGACAAGAAGAACGAATACGAACACTACGACGGTATATTACAATCTTTAGTATCCCAAACACTCCATGGGACCCGACTGATCAACCAATATGCCAGTCCCATGTAATGTCTGAGTGTAAGGAGTGCTATACCAAATCAACATATGCAGGACAATCAACAGTGATGATGATTTCTGGGCAAATACGCCAGGGGCATTCAACAACAGTGATACCAAATAAGTTCGTTTACCCTGCAACGACCCCAGCTTTGCATCACCGCGCGCTGGTGGGATGTATATATGTTTGTGTTCCTCAAAAGGTTCTCCATGAGCTGCTTCGCTCCGAGAAGATGCCCAGAAGCATCGATAGGCCTCGGGTTGAGCAAGTGAAAGGTTGAATGCAGCTGGTGCGCTGGGGAAGACACTGCGACACACACACACACACACACACACACCACATGGTGAGCTGGCATTCACTCCCAGTCCCTCAAGGAATGCAATCTTGCTTTCAATCGATATGATATACATGTTTTGTTTTTATATAACTAAATACACCAGAACCTACAAATAAGGGTATGGATAGCGAATTAAAAGCGGTCGGTTTATCTTCCAATTGTAAGTATGTATCATATTTATTCATCAAAATATATGCATCTAATATGTATTGTTTAAACTACGTGTCTTTTAAGCTCTGGATTATCGTTTTTAGTCTATTTAAACAGGTTTTGTAGTCTTATTGTAATATGTTTTTTTAAATCATTAACGTGATATCTAAGCTATATGCTATACAATTAAGATACATTGAAATATCAACGTTTATTGTCATGTATATTATCATCGGTTTCATCTACAAATTCAAGATCTTTAAAATATCAACTTGTATTGTCATGTAAATTATCATCGGTTTCATCTACATATCTAAGATCTTTAAAATATCAACTTGTATTGTCATCTATAGTTTCAGTATCGTCGGCATTATGGTTATTATTTGCATTATGTGTTTTTTGTTTTACCGGAGTCTTCAACAGCTATCAAAGCATTTTCAAAACATTTTGTATTAACATTTCCATCTTCAATGTAATTTCTTTAAGCATATAATCTAACACTTGATAAAGATACATGTGATATTTGATACAGGTGATATTTTATATGACGGAGAATTTATTGCATATACCAATAGTATTAAACATATTTTAAAAGACTTGACTTTAAACATCAATTTGTGATGAATTAAAAAACTACAAATCATATGGTATAGAGCGGTAAGACAAGTATAGTTAAATAAGTACTGTTAAATGATGGAAACGTATGAAGTATCAGGTTCATATATTAATTCAACAGGTGTAACAATAGTTGTTGATAATATGTGCCGCCAAGTAGGTGGAATAATTACAGTTGATAGATGTGGATTACTAAAAAATAGTCAGATCCTATAAGTAAAGCAACATTCGAAAGAACCATGGAACATGTTGTAAGAAATGCTGCTATATTTAGTGAAGTCGATACACGTAAATGAAATATAGTTAATGGATGGTGTAACAAAAGTTCACAGCAGAATTATATTTACAATCTTCGAGTAATATCATTGAACAAAGACAGTTTTGGTTTTAATGGAAGTATGTACAAAGAATTGTTTTATGAATATAGTACTATAAATGATGACACTGATGGAACAAGATGATACTTCTTTTAAGTAACAGATTTAGAAAAATATATCGGTTTTTACCTATATTTCAATGATTTAACAAATCTAGAAAATTGAAATAGACAAAAATTGTAATATACATTTACTTGAACCAACTATGTTTAATGATAACATGCTTACTTCTTATAGTACAATTGTTCATAAAAAGAGTCTGGTGAGAAGTCTACAGGGTTAGCCGTAAATATCTGTAAATGGTATTGAGATAGAAGATATAAGTAATCTTATACATTGGTCTTACAAAAATGAAGATGAAACAGTTAAAATATTATTGCATTTTTGAGAACAATAAATGCAATGAAAACAAATTGGGATATTGTAGAATATCCTGCTAGAAAAGTAAACTATGAATTACATCTTTATGTTCCTGAATTGGTTGAACATGAAGACGGAGAATTAGTACTTTCAGTTGTAACAAAATATTGCTAGTGGAAGATTACACTCGCGAGGTAAAGTAGAAATTCAAAACGGATACATTAAACTTGGCACACCCAAAGGTATAAATATGGCCTGCCTTTTGGATGCTAGGCAATGAGCATGGGTGGCCTGACTGTGGAGAAGTTGATATTTTGGAATATGTAGGATGGAAAAATTTCTGTATTTGGAACATTACATGGAAAAGGCTATTGCGGTGGTGAACATTATGAGTCTGGCTCAAGAGAGTTTTTTAACAGTTGTCGTGCCAAAGTCAAGCAACAATACACAACAATCATGCTTAACATTAACATCTATGCTGTTCCTCCCTCAGCACGCGTGCCTTTCTTCAGAAATCTAACCCTTCTCTGCACGTTTGCAGAAGATGGGTAGAGCCCAATACATCTCACATGAACAGGTAAGTACCTATTGAACAACTCTAGCGCATGTGCCAACTCTTCCGGAATTGTATTTTTGCCCACTGCTGCATGGGTTCACTCACAGTGAATGTGAAATTGTCGACATGTGTCCCATATGGAACATCACCAACTCCAAGGATCTCAGAGGACCACCTAGTCCAACGTGGTCCCGTGTAGTGAGTCTTCTCAAGGAGCTCGTCCGACACAAAGTGGGCATCAAATATGGCAAATGCTTCCTTGTGTGAAACACATCGACTGTCGCCTTCTCGCCAACTTCTCTCTGCCGAATAGCATAATAAAATGCACACACAGAGATGACAGGTGACGGAAGTGATTATCGAGCCCTTCGAGTATCCACAAACATGTGCGTAAGGCGAGGTCATGTTATAACCTGCGGGGATAATGTCTCCAACGACCCCCTCACCCGAAGATCCACGGAATACCATTCTTGGCGCGACTCGATTATGGTTTCCAAATGAATTACCATCGGCTCTGTTCTCTTCCCATTTGGGCTTGTACACCCAAGACCGATAGAACTTCATGAAGTCCTCCATAAAGGTTTTGCCACTTCCTGATACACCATAAACTGTCCAAAACTTTTTTCTCTGTTTACAGTTATACTTACGGTGGCTACTTGTCTTTTTGTTGAGTTCATTGTCAAAAATCTGATATGAATATATGTTTATAAAACAAATGTGCTTGGGATAAATTATTTGATCTTTCTTTAAACAAATGCAAATTTAACAAGATATCTTATACAACAACCTGAATCTTCACAAACTCTCTATTCTAACGACACATTCAGATGCACATCTAGTTCAAATGTTTATGACAATATTGATGTCAATAAACATATTAAAGTTCTCGAAATATCATATCATAGTTTAATAGTGTTGTTTTAGGAAATACTACAATAAATACAGAATTACATACTAATCATATTATCAATAACAGTGTAAACATATAAAGATTTAACAACTTCAAAAATTATTGGATTGCAATATTGGAATTCAATAGTAGCTGGTACAGGAACAATATTGACAAATTTAATCACGAGTATGTATTTAAAAACGGACACCTATTAAAGAAAAGTCATGTCGGAACCTCCTACAAATGGTTTAGTTTATAAATTACCGCCCTTTCAAGCCACTACTAAACTACAACATTGCCCATTTTGGAGCAGCTTTTTGTTTTATTAGGTTCCAAAAACAACCGTAACCGCCGTAACTGCAAATCTATCCACCATGACACGCCTTGTTTACACCAGCAGGCTTTACTTCCCCCAATGGCCCGGACTCACGCAAACGCACTTGCCACCGAGGTCACGCAAAACCGCATGGCACAGCGACATCACCTTTCGAAAGCGTTAGTTGCTAGTCTAATTAAAGAACTACTGTTCTGTTCTAATAAAAGTTTTGTGAGGGAAAGGAAGACCCCTCGATCTGGAGGTTTTGGAATTTTGGATACGAGTTTAAGAAAGGATTGTATATAAAAATGTCCAGGGTGACTTTTTGGTTTTGGACCCTATGTTGGACCACCCCGATTTCAGGGACCCCCTATTTTAAAAAAGGCGACCAAGGTTTCCTTATTAGCGGGGGCGGTGTGCTTTTAATAGGTGGACAGGATTAAATATAAAATAGGTGACCATGCCATCCACGTCAATGTGTGGAACGCTTGTTGCAGAAGGAGTCCCAGGAACACAGTGAGCAGAAATTGGCGGTGACAAGGAGTGAAAACAGTGAGCCATAGAGGGCCCAAGGGGCCACCAAGTAAGCAGGAAAACGTGAAAACCTGAAGACTGCAAAGCATCGGCTCTCACATTTACACTCCCAGTAGCGAGAACATCAAAAGAGATAGAACTTGGGTATGCCTCATAAGCGGGGCCTAGTGCACTGATCAGTCTGCAGTGGTTTGAGGTGTCAATGTAGGTATGTGTTCCATCCATTGAGTGTCTGGGGCATTTTTTCCATAGCGTAGTGTTCAAACCTGTCGTCGCTGTTATAGCATCGCCAAACTGGACCATCAGCACTCATTGCTTGAGGTTGAAATCTCAGCAAAAGTCTACAAATCCAGTGTTGACACCTTGTCTTCTCCCTGTTTCTATCATCCCACCACCGACATGATTCAAAGGCATTCAACATCTGCAGACTTCAAAACCCACCCATTCAACGCAGCGAGCACGCGTGCGGGCGGATTGCGCCCCAGATCCGGGAGTCTGGCGGGAGTCCCAGAACCTCCTGGAGCAAAGGAATGAGGCTGGGGGATAGCCCCCTGAAAACCCTCTACGGGCTAAAGGAACCAGGTGCAACAATAGATTTGGAAATACATACTCAAATCCTTAAGAATGCATCAAATAAAGTCAGGAAGCCAGGGACCTGGAGCGTCTCGCTAGCTTAAGGCACACAGCACCAAAATCCATTCGATCTGGAAATACTTGGACTCTAGTCTAAATACGGTGACATTTAGATCACTGTAGGGGAACACTGCCAAATACATGTAAAGCCAGCACCCCAACGAAAGAAATGTCGCCTGGAACACCCGATGCTCTGTTGACCAACATACATGTACACGCAAGGGTCGGCAGAAAAGTGCGCGCCTATGCGGGCAACGCTCATGTTTTTGGTTGTAATGGGCCGACGGCGGGCTGCAGCAGCTGCTCACATAGTTCTGCTTTGCTCCGCGGCGGTTCGGACCGAAACTCTGTGTGAACAGCTCCCCTGGGTCAATCGAGGCGCTCGCGCGCTATAGCCGGCCAGGACGAGGTCGACAGCATGCCGGAGAGATGTCCACGGAGTCCACGACTGCAAAAAGCTGTGGAGGCCTGAAGCCACACGACTGCACGTTCGCGCCATGAATAGGCTTTCCACCGTCACAGAGGGTCGTACAGTGGTCCTATTTTCACAACCTGCAAAGCAGCCACGATCCAGCTGTCTTCCCTACTATATAGCCGGAAGGGATGAGAGCTTGGAGCGGCCAACCTTTGGATTTGCAGTCATCCACTTTGATCTTTATAAGGGGTGCCATAGACGAGTTGACGGAGCATAGATACACCGGCTTTCTCAAGAAATGAGGCGCGCTTCTTCCTAGTGTAGTGCTCAAATCATCTGCATTGTGTCACCTTTTTGACACAGCATATTTCAAACGAAAAGGGGCTGGCAGAAGTTGTAAGTTTTGCTTGTCACAAGCTTCTTGGCAAATGAAGTCGACCCAGCATGGAAGTCGATGTCCTCGTCATGGTCAAATGATGTCAAGGAAGTGAACCACTGGCTGGCTGAGATTTACGGACCATCCTCCTTTGGAAGAGAGGAAACGTAAACGATTTCACGAGGAAGTTCTAGTGTCTCATTGGGAGGAGAGACGCGGCAAGTCAGCCTCTCAACGATCTCCTTCAGGTCATCATAGGTTAGGTCCTCGCCTGCACAGCCATGAGGGCAAGAGAAGTGGCACGAGGAAGTAGCAACTGGTCGCAGGAAACTAGGTACACGCGCCATAGATGGCCGCAGAATTTGTGTTCGTCTGGATGACTCCTTGGCTTCAGTGTTCGCAGGGCCACTGAGAAATCAGCCGATGCACGGATGCACACAGGTAGTCTAGTTTGGCTGCAGACACGAGATTGCTGCGTAAGCTCAGAGTGTCCACTTGTTTCTGGGATGGTATGTTTGACCTGACTGGGGAGAAGGTAGAAAAATGTCCAAAACACATGAGAACCATTAGAATTGCGGTTGAGCACTAGCACTACACCCCCGCCTTGAGGAGTCCTCGTAGTTCGTCCAAAACTTCATTGGGCGCTTTGCAAACAATGCTCTGTCTCCAAATCCACTGAAAGCACTTTAGCTTCAGCAAGGGGTTGAGCAGCGTTCATTTATCTGTCTCACAGCGTCGCGTTCCACGGTTTCCATGAAGTTCAAAAATCTGATCAAACAATACTATATAGCCAACGGTGCACACTTTATTTCAGTTGGAAACATTTTGGCTGCAACATGCTGCAACACATACATCCCAAACACACAACAAACATCGAAACAACATTTCGGAAAAAATGAGGTAAGCATGAGAAGTCAAGATAGAAACGGTCAGGGTCCAACAACAATGTTCAAACATTCATGTCCTAAGATCTGCTCGTGTACCGAAGTTCCTAGAGAAACCAAAAAGCGTCAAGTAGATAAAGTCAGTACGAAAGAACTCTTTCAATCGATCCAGAAACAAAAAACAATGCTCTTTCTAGAGTCAACAGCAACACTAAACAAAGGATACCAAACTATTTGAACACAACTCCCTCATGGAGTTCTGTTTGCATGTCATGAACCGAAAAGAACTGCAGCGCGATACGAAAGACCTGAACCCCAAAACCAAACAAGTACGGTGCGACAGAAACGCGTAAAATTAAAATCTCACTGCCCTCATCGCGAAATGATCGTTGAAGCCCACAATCATGATTCGCTCAAAATCATGAAAACCATAACGTCATGTCCCCCCCATCCACCCCCTGACCTTAGTATGTGTGTCTGTGATGTCATCGTGAAGCACATGTATGTGTGTGTGTGTGTGTGTCAACTCCCGTTTCTAGGGCTTCTATTGCACTACTTCGCTCGTACGCAGTCTCGCCACATTTCAGCAGGGGGTCCAGGCAGTTGTGAGTTGCCCCTGGAGAAGGGACGCCTTCTTGTGTACCTGCACTATTTTTAAGTTTAAAGCGTAAAGTGCGCAATGCTTCCCGCGAACCGAGCTCCATCCTGAATTTCTGAATTCTAGCTCCACGGAGCACCATTCTCAAGTGACGTGTGTGAAGCCAAAACGACGCAACAAAACGAAGCGCCATCTATGGCACGTGGTCCAACTACTGAGCTCAGAGAAGCTGTCAGAAGTGAAGCACAGAATTCAAGACGAGATGTGCCGCGCAAATGTTATTCATTGTGAATGGATTTTATTCAGCAGATGTGCAACCGATTCACAATTACTTTGAACTACCGTTTGGTCATGGAAAACATAGTCACTCAGGGTGCGCTCTGCGTCTTGGGCAAGTCCAGGATCTCCTTGAGGGACACGCTGGGCGGCAAGTCCACCGGCCTTGGGGGTGGCGATGCCACCAGATCTGGATATCTGCCGAAGATACTTTTGGAACAAGACAATGGTGAAACAAGCGCACTTGAAACACTTCGGACAGGGGAGATGGGCCAACAAATAGCTGACAATTGCACTTGTCCAACCTACGAGTGACAGCATATGAGAATGTTCATGCCACATTTCATGCCTATAGTGCCAGCAGTATCCCCTGCACTGATATCGTATAGCATAGAACCCCCGGAGTATAGCATAGAACCCCCTGATTTACGGCCTGTAAACACTCCCGCGGACCATGGAATTCTAGACTGGTCCAGAGCATGTCGACATGACATCGGCTCCAGTGATGCTCAGCGAGGCCGAGGCTGAGGAGATGGTCTCAGGCCGAACGCCGACCCGAGGGAGTCTCGGTCCTAACGCCGACTGTTGAGCCTCCAACGCCCGAGAGTCTGAACTTGAGACAAGCAAAACCAAGACGAGTTACACTCCCCGAAGTACATCCATCGGAGTGAAACAGGCCAGGCATGCCATCCATCCCTAGGGATCCAAGTACCTTCTCAGAAGGTGATTGGAGGCACTGTTTTGTAGGTTTGGAGGGTCCAAGTACCTTCTGAGAAGGTACTTGGATCCCTAGGGCATGTTTATGAACCATTTCTTATTTGTATGGCAAACAGCTGGTGCCATTCATGTGCCATCCACTTCCACTGACTCGGGTCATGTTTGAAGCCGATCCTCGAAGCTTTGGTCCAAGTTGTTTCTCCATCCAGGAACCACTGCACTAAATCAGACCGTTAAGAAGATTAAAGAAACACAAAAAAACAACCGTAGCTGAAAGCACCGCCACTAGCAGTAGCACCTTAGCACTTCAATTTTAACAAAGCTGCACCTCAACATCATCTGAACGCCCTCTTCATCCCCCTTCCTACCCCCCAGCGGACTGATCTTGCGCCAAGGAACTCCTCGCCCTGGCAAGAAGGGGATGCTACGCTTGGCCCAACGGAGATGTGTTTCTGCTAGACACGTGGAGAGCGGATGATGAGTTCGCCTCGCAGCATCGAGCTCTTCCAGTTCGTCTCTGCTGCGAGAGTATGGCGTAAGAAGGGAATTCGGTTATGACGGTTAAGTGGGAGTAAGACTCATATGAATCTCAAAAGCAAGTCCCAATTCCCAGTGGATGATGATGGTTAGCAAATAATTATCAAAAATGGCATGTGAGAACCTTCCACCGACTGCTACAAGGTCATGGACACACCCTATAGTCACATGACACCTGAGGGATCAAATCGCTTGTATACCAATACGTGGCAAAAACCGCATGTTACTATTTTTCAACATGTAACTAACATGTCTATCTGAACAAAAAGAGAACTCCACACCTGTACCGTGGTGAGTTGCCCTGAATGTCCATTTCTCTTCCACCAAAGGTGGGTGGGGTGGGTTCCACTCTCCGGTCTCCGTCTCTCCCGAGGACACGCTGCGCCTGAAACTGCACCGCGCCGGGGGAGGTCGATTTCGTCAGTTTGTCCCTGGGTGACACCACGACGGTGAGACAGGTGACGTGTGTGACAGTCTTGTCTCGTGGCGCGACGAACTCTCCACGATGGGAGTATCTGGGATTGACTCGTTTTTTGTTTTCACTGTCTGGGTGGTCATCTATAGGTGTTTTCATGGTCAAGGTGGTATCTAATTGTTGTCGCATGAATTGTTGCCTATACAATGTATGCCACGCATCGCTATGCTATACCCCCTTTGCGACTCGAACGGCCCAAGATGCCAAGATCCCGGTTATTTGGTTATTTGACTGGGTGTGGCCAAAGGGAGTAACGGAGGAGGGTGGGTGTGGTATGACTGGCAAAGTCTAGGACTAGGAGGTGGCACCAAGTGGCTCCTGTCACACTACCTGTCATCTCTGATGGTGTGAAGGTGGGAGAATCAAGGCACTGGTGACTCAACTCTCAGGTGGGTTGGTGCTGTATGGAGGCAACCAGGTGGGTGCTGAAGGGTTGAGAAAGGTGACGAAAATGATGGTTTCTTCCCGACAGAGTTATCGACATGTTCGAGTGAAAAGCGCGATCGCAAGCCGCCCTAGTTAGGCAGTGGTAATCAACCAATGGGTTGCCACCTGGTACTCAGCCAAAGAGTATATCTAGAGATGAGCGCCAGCTTGCCTGATCAGCCTGATCAAAAAGTGTCAGGAAGCCCTGGATGTTTGTAACTCCTACTCAACCATCCATGGCTGCCGTCTGGTCGCCCTCTCGTGTCTTTGGATTGCTTCTCCCTGCATTTCGCAGTTCTGGTGGTTGGGATGGAAAAGCATGAGTGATGTGGATGTGGATCAGCATCCCATATACAGTACAACCCCAGGTCCGAGACCAAACAGAAGGAGTGGGATCATCGTGGGCCTCCCCTCCCTTCTTCTCCTTCTTCTTGAGTTTCTCGTTGATGTGGAATACAACTCCCTATATATGGATCCCTATGGATCCACATACCGAACCTGAGAAGGTGACAATGGATCCATAGGGAGTTGATGATGTCTCAAACTGTTTGAGGTCTGGACCCAGGGCTCTCGTTTCGCGCTTCATCTTTAGGCGCTGAAAACACAAAAGTGGTTCAACAGTAGCAAGTGAGTCATCCTCTGCAAGAAACCAACAGCAACCAGTTCTTTTTGTCCGGATATCTCTGAAAAAGCACACACAGCTATGTGCATCGATGTATGATCATTGCGAGTCTTCTCTATGTTCACTGCTTGAAATCGACATATTGTAGAAACTCGATTGATAGAATCCCCTGAAACTTTACAATCCAAAAGGCCAGGGTTTGGAAGAGTCTACACCCCACTGCTTGGGGGGTCCAGACCAATGTAAAACAAAAGGAGATCGTGGCAAAACCCCTCTCTGTCTGCGATCGCGACCTGATCCGACTTGGTTTCCTGACCTGGTCCGTACGGCGTGCAACTGCGCTCGACTGTGCAACATGCTCTTCAAGGCCGTCAAGTGCTCCCTGCGGAGTACTGCGGATCAGTGACGAAGTACTGCGGAGCGAGAATCTACGACGAAACAGACTGAAACAAAGAAACAGGTATACTGGCCCTAGGGATCCAAGATCTTCTCAGAAGGTACATAGACCCTCCTGGCACCTACATAACAGTGTCTCCCATCACCAAACCTGAGAAGGTACGACTGGATCCCTATGGTGGGAGTACTTCAATTCTGGTGTTTGGGTGTGCTTGGGGCTTGGGGTATTTAGTGGCAAGCCGAATCAGTTCTCTGGACCTATAGGAGCTCGTGCAGGCTAGAATTCCAGCCCGAATCCATTCAGGCAGTACTTCTGCCCGAAGATGGTTTTCACGCCCGACCCTGGAATTCTCGCCCGTATGTGCTTTTGCTGCGAGTGATGAATACATTGCAATGCAACTTATAATAAGTCTACAAAAATCATACAACCTCCCGCACCCAATCACAGCAATTCTCTTCCGAATTGAAACGTCGAAAAATGTTTTAAAACTACGGGATTTGCAACAGAGGTGCTTTGCAAGTAATTAGCAACATCTGCGTGAATAACGATTTCTGCCCGCAGGCAGTTTGACAAGGACAAACCCTGGTTCACGCCGATTTTCTTGAACAGGCAGAAATTTAAGCATGAATGAGGGTCCAGGGATTGCACTTTTTACATGTGTTCTTCCACTTCTTTTTCACAATTATGCATGTTCAAGCGGGCTGCCAGTGAAGCTGCGTCTCTCAATGATGGTTCAATGACCCCCATAAAGGTGTCCTGGGACGGGATGGTACCCTGCTGTCCTGCAGAAGGCCGGATGCGTTCTTGAGGGCAGCTTGGCTCGTGAGAGAATGCACACAAACATCGAAAACGTGCCCAGTCAGAAAGGTTATACAAACTACTACGTAATGCGCACCTAGGATTAAGTAACCACCCCCTATTAATCAATCCCAGCTCGACTGCCCCAGGAAAAAATATGGTTTACTATTTCTATATATAACGTTTATATATATAACTATATTTATTGTTTAGTTTCATTATTCATGTTCTTTTGCAAATGCTTCTTTACCTTCTTGTCTAACTCATATTCCTATTCCTTACCTTCTTAATGAACTCCTCATAGTCTTCATTTTCTCACCAATCCTTTTGATGGCTTCTCCTAAGGGCGCATGCCAGCAACCATCCCCCCAAAAAATATAGCACAAATATGTAATTTGTCCCTGTTAAAGCTCTATCAAAATCTTAACTTGTTCAAGCTCACACAGGCCCTAACCCCCCCCCCAATAGTAGGACCAGCTCTCCCTATTAATCAATCCCACCCTCTGGCCTATGCTTGTCTTCTAATGCTTTCATCGTGCTCTTCCTTGTCCAATTCTTCCCAATCAAAGAGAGTATCAGCAAATGGTTTTCCAATCCCATGGATCCCCCATTCATCCAAATCTTCCCAATCAAACCATCATCCATCATCAGGTCCAGGTCCTCATCTCATCCATCATCAGGTCATCACCTTTATTAGGGGGATGTGGTCCTCCAATACCTCCAATCTCTGACCTTGTTGACCTTGAACGGGGGGGGCGTTGATTAATCCTACGTTGCCATTAGGTGTGGAGTGGGAGAACCATGATGTCTTATTTCCGATCGATACACCGCATTTTGGTGACTTCAGCCGCGGCCCAGTGAAAATCCGTCGTACTGCTCTAGCCTCTCGTTGCTAGCCTTCTCATCCTCCGCGTCGCATGATCCGGCGAGATGATCCGCATCTGCACTGAGACTACGACCCTTTCTCTGCTCCTCTGGCCGTAACGAAATCCTCAGGCTCCCTCTCTTTGTCCTCCAGAGACACTCCTTGAGCTACTCCTTCATGGCCCTGGCCTTGTCCTTCCCCATGACGCAACGGATCTTCCTATAATCTTCCGAAAGTCCATCCAAACTTCTCTAAAATTGGATGAACAGATCATCCAAAATTTCAGCCAAATGCATTTTTGGAAAAGAATGGTTCAGTGTTTTTGTGTTCTACACCATCGACGATTCACCTCCCAGAACCTCACCTGGGCTTCCGAGGGAAGAACAGCCGCAGCACAGCACTCAAAACCTGGCGGCTGTTTTACGTCGCGCAGGCGACGCGACAAAACAAACGCTGTTGTCCGATGTATGTCCTCAAAAAATGCGAGAGTGTCTGAAAAATCAAATAGAATCAACCCCCCCAAAGGCCTTTTTTAGGCCTCCAAATAGAACCTGGTCCAGGTGTTTGGAATGGCTTTCAGAATTCTAAGTACGGATGGATGTACTTGGAGGTCTTGGAAAAGATATGTCTCATTTTTTGTCCCTGGCCAAATCGATTCGACACAGAGAAAAACACACAACTCACCATCAATTGTTGATCTACATGCAGGTCAATCACCTAAAAGATACATTCCACTGACCTTGAGAGGTGAAAGCTGCCTTGGGTCTATACTTTTGAACAGTGCCATCCAAAAACTGTCTCGATCTGTCCAAGAGAGACCTGGCCTTCTACGTTCCTCTCTATCTTTTCCATCTTCGGTCCCGGAACGTCCAAGGTTGCCAGCTCCACCGAGACATTCATCTCCAAAGAGAGCTCCTCCTCATCCTGCGTTCGTGTCCGGATCCGTCCAAGAGGAGGAACGGAGGGACCGAGGTGAGACGGTCTCGGGGTGTTGTGGGCCATCTAAAGGTGAAAAGGAGGATTGAAGGCACTAATATCATCTAGAATCCACTCTATATATATATATATCCGCCGACCCCGGCCTATAGCCAAAGCCTAGGCGGGGAGGCGCCTGGGACACCGCAGGGTGAAGCAGTTGGCCAAGCCTAGCAGAACCCTTCAAGCACTTCCAAAGGCGCAGGATGCAGCAGTTGGCCAAGCCTAGCAGAACCCTTCCAAGCACTTCCAAAGGCCTGTCCGAGGCCTCACCAGCTGGCCGGCCTGTTGCGGCCTCTCTGTGGCCTGTCCGAAGCCTGCCTCCTCTCTTCTTATGGGCTTCCGAAGGCATTTTGGACCGCCTTCAAAAGCTTTTCGGCCTCTTGCGGCCTCTCTGTGGCCTGTCCGAAGCTTCTCGGCAGCCGGCAGGCCTCTTGCGGCCTCTCTGTGGCCTGTCCGAAGCCTGCCTCCTCTCTTCTTATGGGCTTCCGAAGGCAACGTGAGGCATTTTGGACCGGCTTCAAAAGCCTCTCGGCAGCCGGCAGGCCTCTTGCGGCCTCTCTGTGGCCTGTCCAAAGCCTGCCTCCTCTCTTCTTATGGGCTTCTGAAGGCAACGTTAAGCATTTTGGACCGGCTTCAAAAGCCTCTCGGCAGCCGGCAGGCCTCTTGCGGCCTCTCTGTGGTCTGTCCGAAGCCTGCCTCCTCTCTTCTTATGGGCTTCCGAAGGCAACGTTAGGCATTTTGGACCGGCTTCAAAAGCCTCTCGGCAGCCGGCAGTGTGGCCTGTCCGAAGCCTGCCTCCTCTCTTCTTATGGGCTTCCGAAGGCAACGTTAGGCATTTTGGCTCGGCTTCAAACGCTCCCCAGAGCCTCACCGCAGCCTTGCCCTCTTCTCGGCAGCTGGCAGGCCTGCCTCTTCTCTTCTTCTGGGCTTCCGAAAGCGACGTTAGGCATTTTGGTCCCGCTTCAAACGCTCCCCAGAGCCTCACCGCAGCCTTGCCCTCTTCTCGGCAGGCTTCCGAAGGCGACGTTTAGGCATTTTGGACCGCCTTCAAAAGCTTTTCGGCCTCTTGCGGCCTCTCTGTGGCCTGTCCGAAGCTTCTCGGCAGCCGGCAGGCCTCTTGCGGCCTCTCTGTGGCCTGTCCGAAGCCTGCCTCCTCTCTTCTTATGGGCTTCCGAAGGCAACGTGAGGCATTTTGGACCGGCTTCAAAAGCCTCTCGGCAGCCGGCAGGCCTCTTGCGGCCTCTCTGTGGCCTGTCCGAAGCCTGCCTCCTCTCTTCTTATGGGCTTCCGAAGGCAACGTTAGGCATTTTGGACCGGCTTCAAAAGCCTCTCGGCAGCCGGCAGGCCTCTTGCGGCCTCTCTGTGGCCTGTCCGAAGCCTGCCTCCTCTCTTCTTATGGGCTTCCGAAGGCAACGTTAGGCATTTTGGACCGGCTTCAAAAGCCTCTCGGCAGCCGGCAGGCCTCTTGCGGCCTCTCTGTGGCCTGTCCGAAGCCTGCCTCCTCTCTTCTTATGGGCTTCCGAAGGCAACGTTAGGCATTTTGGCTCGGCTTCAAACGCTCCCCAGAGCCTCACCGCAGCCTTGCCCTCTTCTCGGCAGCTGGCAGGCCTGCCTCTTCTCTTCTTATGGGCTTCCGAAGGCAACGTTAGGCATTTTGG